>ML783864.1:0-35589 GCA_009831015.1 Picea engelmannii | reverse complement strand
CACTTTTCTCTATCAATAATACCTTCCCAAATAACCTTTCGCAAAATAGATATTCAATGATATTCAATAGGTTCAAGTGTGATTAAATGATAGAGGCTTGCCTCTTATTTATAATTTCATGTAGCATCCCACTTTCCTTATTTTAGGGAGTTCTCCATTAACTTTATTATTTAAATAATTTCTTTTGAAAACACTTTGACTATTTTGACCTTTTGGGGCTTCTAGATGACTCATGAAGGTTCTCCAACTTCACATGGACATAACTCTCTAACCATGAGGATTTATGTGATGTTCCAGATACCACTAGAAATGGCATGACATGTATTATCCATCTAGAATAGTCTTACCTACAAATATATCAAAACTCATACCATTATCCATCAAACAAACTTGGGTCCATTACCCAAACCTTTGTGCTGCCAGAATTTGCTACCTGACTTTCTTCAAGGGTTGACATCAATGAAAACCAACCCAATTAATCAACAATCTCCCCCTTTGGCATTGATGGCAACACTCTGATGCAATACTGAAGTCATGCCATGGAATACTGAAGTCATATAACTCATGCTCCCCCTAGAACCATGCCTCTGTGCTCTGCATATGATAAATATTTCTCGCTTTGTCATCAATGGCAAAGGTATCTTTCCATCTGGGGATTATCCCCCTAATTGAACTGTCTTTGGGGATACTCCCCCTGACTGAACTCTTCCCGAAACTGATCTCCTGACTTGAACTTTCCTCTTTATGGTGCTTCCTTGTGTAAATCTAAGACATATAAGATAAGCATTCAAAAGAATTCATTTTGGAGTAGAAATTACCCCGAGTCTCTGGTGAAGATACTCAAAGGCTTCCCGTGGAATGGGTTTTGTAAAGATGTCTGCCACTTGTTCTTTTGTGCCCATATATTCAACTCTGATGTTCTTCTCTGCAACTTGTTTTCGTAGAAAGTGATACTTGATTGGAATGTGATTTGTCTTGGAGTGCATCACCAGGTTCTTTGAGATACTAATGGCACTTTTATTATCACAATAGATTGGAATGGGCTCATCATACTCAACCTGTATATCTGTTAGAGTTTGTTTCATCCATAGAACCTATGTACAACATGCACATGTTGCAATATACTCTGCCTCGGTTATAGATAAGGATACTAATGATTGTTTATTTCTTAGCCATGATACTAAACACTCACCCAAGTAGAACGTTGCTCCACTGGTACTTCGTTGGTCATACAGGCAATAAGTGATAGACCCTTTCCTTTTGGATACCATAATCCAAACTCTTATGTTCCTTTAAGATATCTGAAAATCCTCTTCACTGCTACGACATGTGTTTCCTTTGGTGATGCTTGAAATCATGCCACATGTCCAATGGTCTGGATGTTGTCACATACAGTAAGCTACCAATAATTGAATTGTATTTCCTATGGTTTGTATACTTTGAATCATCATCTTTTCTCAACTTGCAACTGGTTTGCATAGGAATTGTAAATGGTTTGCAATCTTCCATTCCAAACCTCTTTATCATTTCTTTGATATACTGAGTTTGAGAAATAAAAATTTCTTGGTTTCTTTGACGTATCTGAAGACCCGGAAAGAAGGATAGTTTTCCAAGTAATGACACTTCAAAATCATTCTGCATATCCTTTGCAAATTTCTGTCTTAACCTGTCATCAATACTTCCAAAAATAATATTATTAACATAAACTTCAATTTATAAAATACTATCTTGAGTTAACTTGATGTAGAGGTTGTTGTCTACACTTCCTTTTATGAACCCTACCTACTATAAATATTTATCCAGTCTAGAGTACCATGCTCTAGGAGCATGTTTTAGACCATACAAGGCCTTCTTCAATTTACACACATAATCTGTGTTCTCTGACAACTGAAATCCTTCTGGTTGTTCAATGTAGACTTCTTCTTCAAGTTCCCCGTTCAGAAAAGTTGATTTCACGTCCACTGATACACTTTAATATTCTTGGAGCATGCATAAACTAGGAGAAATCGAATTGCTTCCATTCTGGAAACTAGAGAAAATGTCTCTTCAAAGTCGATTCCTTTAACCTATGTGTATCATTTACATACCAATCTAGCTTTGTTCCTTGTAACCTGCCCATGTTCAGTCAATTTATTTCTGAATACCCACTTTGTGCCAATCACATTCTTATTCTTTGGTCTTGGAACCAATTCTCAAGTGTCATTCTTCTCTATTTGATCCAATTCTTCATCCATGGGCTTATTCCAAAATTTATCCTTGCCGGCCTCTTCAAAACTGTTTGGTTCAATCGTAGATGAGAGTGCTAGGTGCGTTTGTTCAGGTGAACGAATTCTTCTTCTGGTCTCAACTCATGCGTCTTTGTTTCCGGTAATTTGATCTGAAGGATGATTCTTCTGTACTTGTTTTCTAGGTGTCTTTCCAGGCACTTGTTGAAATTTCTCTTCTACTTTTGTTTGATCCTCTTCATCTTCCCCTTCTACTTCTTCTTCATCTTCTTCTTCTTCTTCGTAAAGTTGTTCCATTGAATCATTTTCTTCTTCCTTTAATTCGTGTTCACCTGTTTCATCAATTGTTACATTGATGCTTTCCACAACTTTGTTCAACCTAAAATTGTAACACTTGTATGATTTCATTGTACTTGACTAACCAACAAGTACTCCTTTGTCCACACGAGAGTCAATTTTTCTCATTCTTCCATCTTCTCTTTTGATGTAGCATTTGCTTCCAAATACTCTGAAGCGCTTCACATTTGTTGGTCTTCCTTTCCATAGCTCATAGAGAGTTTTGTCAGTGTTGTTTCTAAGCATTAATTTGTTTTGAATGTGAACCGTTGTATGCACTGCATGTGTCCAAAATATATCTGTCAATTTGGAATCCATTAACATTGTTCGAGCCATTTTCTGTACTGTCATGTTCTTTCTTTCAACAACTCCATTTTGTTGAGGTATCCTAGCAACGAAGAATTGTCTTGTTATTCCATGCCTACTGCAATAGTCCATAAATTCCTTTGAAGTGAACTCTCCTGAATTATTAGATCTCAAACATTTGATTTTTGAATCCATTTCATTTTCAACCATTCCTTGTAGACCTTGAAGTTTTCAAAAGCTTCTGACTTATTCCTGAGAAAGAAAACTATAGTCATTCTTGTATAATCATCAACTAATAACATAAAGTATTTCTCACATTTTAAGCCTTTTGTTGTAGTTGGTCCAACTAGATCGGTATGCACAATTTCCAGTGGTCTTGTCCTTGAATATTATTTTGATTTAAACCTGGTCTTTGTTTGTTTTCCTTGTTGACAATGCTTGCATATAGTGTTGGTTGGTTTTGTAATCTGGGGAATTTATCTAACTGCTTCCTTTTTGCTGACTTTGACAAGGTTATCAAAGTGTATGTGACCCATTATTTTGTGCCATGGCCAACTTTCATCTTCTTTTCCTAGACAACACTTTTCATTTCCAATTTCACTTAGTACATATATGTTGCTTGAAGTTCTTGCAGTTGTTGCAATCAATTTTCCTGAATCTTCTTTCCTTATCTCACACTTTTGTGAATTGAAAGTAAATTTATGACCTTGGTCACACATTTGACTCACACTTAGAAGATTATGTTTCATATCTTCTACCAGTAGAACATTTTTTGCCTTGGTATTCTTGTTTCCAATTCTGACTATGCATTTTCCAATAATTTTAGTTGAATCATCATTTCTGAAGGAGACTGATCCATCTCTTTCCTTTCTTAATGTAAGAAACCTATCTTTATCACTTGTCATGTGTTTTGAACAACCACTATCAACATACCAACCAAGTTTCTTCTTCTTAGCTTAAAGAGCGAGTGGGCATTCTTCATTGCTATACTGATTCTTCTTTCTTACCCATGTTCTCTTATGAGGTTCTTGTCTGTGACTGTTTTTTTTTTGTTGTGGTTATCTAGGAGGAACTGTCATTCTTCAATCTTTGGCCATGTGTCCAAAGTTGTTACACTTGTAGCATTCCAATTCAGTGCTCAATTATTCAAACCTGTTGTAACTTCTTCTCTGTGTTTCACTAGGCCTTCTTGGATAACCCTTTTGTGTATGAATTTCAAAGTTCTTTATGTTCATGTTGTTAGCTCTTCAATTCATAGCTTTATGTCCAAAATTATTACATGCATAACATAAACTAAAAAAGATAGTTTGATACCTGGTAGTTGAAGATCTTTTGAAAGGAGTTTCTCTTTTGAATCCTTCTTCTTCCTAAGGCCTATCTGTTGGTTGTTGATTATGAAATCTGAATCTTCTCGGTAGAGGAGTGTCCCTATAATCTTCCTTGTATATATTCCTATCCCCTTTGATTGTTTCTTCATAGATTTTTGGATATGTTTTTTACTCTATTGTTTTGAAGCTTGATCCCTTTTCTGTCTGATTGTATCCAAGTCTGGACTTGTCATGATGAGGTTTTTAACTGTTGATAATTCCATCCAAAACTTTTGAGTTGTTCTGCATATTTTTATTTTGAAGATCATTTCTTAATGTGACAATATCTGCTTCCAAATTTCCAATGATCCTATCTCTTTCTTCTAGTTGTTCTTTGAGTTCTTCTTCAACTCTTTTATCTTCTTTTATTTGAACCTTCAAATTTGTGATCATTTGTTCTAGTTCCCGAGTGTCTTCTTTCTTGTCTAGTTGCGCTTGTAGATTCTTTTTTTTCTTCTTTTCTCCTCTTATAACTTCTATGGCACACAACAATTCTTCTCGATAGTCAACTTCTGCCTCTTCATATTCTTCTTCAGTGTCTTCTTTGTTAGAGTCTTCTACTGCCATGAATATAAATTTTTTTGTCTCACTGTCACTGACTTCATCTTCATCTAATGATGAGATGTCTTCTTTGGTGCATAATATTTTCTTGAAAAATTTCTTTGTGGTTATTTTGTCTTTATATGTTTGTTTTCTATTTGAGTAATCTTCATCATTCCTATTCTTTTTCTTATGAGGACATTTGTTAGCAAAATGACCAATACCATCACAATTAAAACAAATCAAAGGAAACTTACCTTTATATCTGTCGTTGGTTCCCTTGTTCAATCTTCCGACAAACTTGGCCATTTCTTCATCATCTTTCGAGATGTCATTGATGTTGCTATGTTCTTTTTCCTTTTGCTTTCCATTTTGCTTTGACCCTTTGGATGCTTTGAAAGATGCTTCTTTTATATCTGGATTTTCCTGTTTAGTTCTCATTTCATATTCTGTGAATATTCCATGTAGTTCATCCATGCTTATTGAGTCTAGATCTGCTCTTTCTTCTAGTGTTGATATCTTAGGATCAAATCTCATAGGGAGATATCTTAGTACCTTTTGAACAATTACAGATTCTTTAATTTCTTCTCCCAATACTATGATTGCATTCACTGTTTCATCGACTTGTAAGAAGTAAGCTGCAATGTTCTCATCTTCCTTCATCTTTAGTTGTTTGAATTGATCTATGTAAGTTTGAAGCTTTGCTTCTTTGACTTTTGAATATCCTTCATAAATATTTTGAAGCTTGTCCCAAATATCTTTAATGGCTTTACAATGTACAATTTGGTGTAAATTTATTCACAAAGACCATTCAAAAGTGCATTTGTGGCTTTGGAATTATTTTGCCCAAGTTTTATTGCTTTTTCATTTGTCGATGGAACTGCTGGCTCTTTGTATCCATCTACAACTGATTGTCAAATTTCAAATCCATGTCCATGTATATATGTTTTCATCCTTCTACTCCAAAATGCATACTTTTGTCCATCAAATTGTGGTATTCCATTTTTATACATGTTGTTGCTCTCCATGATCTACCTTTCAGTGGTTAAACTGGTTTTTGAAGGAACCTTCTCTGAAACGAATTGTTGGATTACTGAGAGGGGGGGTGAATCAATAATAGAGCAATATAATCTTACACATACCCAGGTACACCAATGTTTTTACGTGGAAACCCAGGGCAGGAGAAAACCTCAGAATGATTTTTATTATATGTCTTGAATAATTACATGCATTGGAAGCACCAACTTCCTTTGTTTTCCAACTGCAATAGGAAGGAGGCTCCAACCCCCTAGTTTCTTAGGCTACAACCTGAGGGAAGCTCCAATTCTCCAATTATCTAGCTACAACCAGAAGGCGTCTACAACCCCCTATGTTCTCCGGCTACAATCGGAAGGTGGCTACAACCACCTTTCCTTGCCCCGTATCAAATGTAGAAAACATGTCACTGTCACTGAATCAGCCACTTCCACTATCAACCTGTTACTTTCAACCTGTACCAATAACATGTAACAACCTGTGCTAATCAACCTGCACCAAACAGCTTGTACCAATAACCTGAACCAACATGTACCATGCATCAACTATGCATCACTACACATCAACTATGACTAATCAAGATTTACCAACATCATTAAATATACACCTCATGTGTGTGCCAACTCATCAACTACTTTTCTCAACCATGTACCCAACATGTACCTCAACCATATACCAAAGACATACACCAATATAACCATAAAACATTCATCACTCTATCCATAAACCAAATACCATAAACCCTTACATCAAACCATGTGCCACAACCTCACTGTTATGTAGCTTCAAGCTAAACCAACAACTTCAACAACACATCACAACCAAAAGACCAATACCCATATGCCAAATACCAACAACAAAATACCAACTATATCCCTCAACAAATCTGATATATGCAGCAATACTGAACATCCAATACCATCTCAAGAGCTAAACCTTAGCTCACAAAACATACCTCAAACAAGATGTGCCATATCTCTCATAAATAGACCCCAACCATGTTGTTGCCGTGATTTTTCTCTCGCGATTTTTTTGCCGCACTTTTTCTGCCGCACTTTTTCTACCGCAATTTTTCTGCCGCACTTTTGCTGCCGCGATTTTTCTGTCGCACTTTTTCTGCTGCAATTTTTCTGTCGCACTTTTTTCTGCAACAATTTTTTCTGCTACGATTTTTTTGTCACACTTTTTCTGCCGCACTTTTTCTTCCGCACTTTTCTTGCCGCACTTTTCTCTATCAATAATACCTGCCCAAATAACCTTTCACAAAATAGATATTCAATAGGTTCAAGTGTTATTAAATGAGAGAGCCTTGCCTCTTATTTATACTTCATGTAGCATCCCACTTTCCTTATTTTAGGGATTTCTTCATTAAATTTATTATTTAAATAATTTCTTTTGCAAACACTTTGACTATTTTGACCTTTTGGCGCTTCTAGATGACTCATGAGGGTTCTCCAACTTCACATGGCCATAACTTTCTAACCGTGAGGAGTTATGTGATGTTGCACATACCACCAGAAATGGCATGACATGTACTATCCATATAGAATAGTCTTACTTGCAAATATATCAAAACTCATACTATTATCCATCAAACAAACTTGGGTCCATTACCTAAACCTTTGTGCTACCGAAATTCGCTACCTAACTTTCTTCAAGGGTTGACATCAATGATAACCAACCCAATTAATCAACAATATCTCTGTGTTTATATCTATGATATATTTATGTTATATTGTTTGATATCTGATACATATTTGTACATTTATTTATTATATCTCCACTCTCATTTCGTGCTGAAAATAATCTAGATCAGTGGTATTAGAGCAGGCTGCTCTTGATCATTTTCTAGTGCATGTTCCCGATGAGGTCTGGGTATAGAAAGTTGGGTCTCGAGCTTGTCTCTCTCGAGGACAATCTCTATCACATGCCCAAGAAACCATCCATGGTGGAATAAAAGAAAAACAACGAAGCAAAATATTCTATTAATATGTTTCTTGAGCAATCTCTCACGCGATAGAGGGACGAAATGATGGGGAATTTTCCCCATATACTTCAACACCTGTCGATAACAGGTGTGTCTTAATCAAGTGGTCACTTTGGAGGCACCTTGTCTTTCATGATACAAGTTAATTTTGATATTCTCATATTTGAAGGAAAGATATGTTAGAAAAACATGATCGCGGAGAAATAAATAAAACAAATGAGTAAATAAAACACAGAAGATACACAAAACAATAGAGACACAAATATACGTGGTTCACCCAGTGTGGGCTATGTCCACCAGAGAAATTTCCAGGACCTTCCTTTATTATTATTCAACAAATGAAGGTATACAACCTACAACACACTCATTTTAACTTCCTCTTCTTTCTCTCAGGCTCCTCACTCAAAATACAATATTCACAATAATACATAGACGCAATACATTTCCCTCATAAAAGAGGGTTTCCTTCTAGGGAAAAAAACCCTAACATAACTTCTACCGTCAGATCTGTGACCTTATAATGAACGGTCTAGATTTACTATGAAATTACAATATACATTTATAAGGAAAACTTTCCTTCGGGGGCTTCACCCCCAAACCCCCATCGGGGAAAGTTGTCCCTCGAACCCCATTCAAGGGCCCACTTTCCCCCGGACCTCGCAGGGGGGGTAACTCCCCCTGCACTCCCCCACATGGAGGAGTGTACATTCTTCTGGGGTGTAATTTCTTTATGGGGTATAAACATAGCTGAAAACAAAGACCTCTGAATCAGGAAGACAATCAGTCTCCACAACCAACAAGATAGATGCAAATACCCTAGAAAAATGGATAAATCTGCTAGAAGGTTATTTATATGTTCACATATTATATGAAAGGGAAAATATCACCTTAGCACTCCTTAAGGCTCTCCCCATGTCAAACATTGGTTCAAAACTTATAGAGATAAAAAATTTGTAGAGGAGTCTGCAATATATGGGGTCGAACCCACTTGGGATTTTTTTGTGGATGTGGTCAAGGAACAATATTACCCTGTTGGTAACTATGATGACCAATACATGAGATGGTCCACATGGCGGAAAGAGAGGTTCCAAACAGTGTCAGAGTTCAAAAATATTTTTCATACCTTGTGCACCAAGCTGGGTATCAAAGACTCCGAGCGACATTTGGTTCTGAAATACCACGGGGCACTGCATAGGTACATGAAAACCGAAATGGATTTCATAGACATCTCATCACTGGGAGTTTCCTATTGATATTTTTTCAAAATCGAGTAGAAATTTAGGCACCAGAAAAAATGAGAGTTCGAGTCTGCAAATCTGCAACAACCAAAGTATGATAAAGACAACCCTAAAAAACAACCTCCCAAAAACCCGTCCAAGCCACAGGAAAATAAGGGTAACATAAAGATGAAGAAGGACACTGGAAAGTGGTGTGATTTCCAAAAAATCCCCTAGAATAACACTGATGAATGTCGCTGAAAACAATAATTGGTGGCCGAGATCAAAGCAAGGAGTCGAACCTTGATTCCGAATCTAATTCAGAAAATAATTGCAGAAGACAAATCATCGATGTAGATGCCACTGCTATTGTCGCGACCTCAACAATTCAACCATAAAAACCAGCAGATCATGAGGAGGGGGAGCACCTTTTTCATTTACAGATGTGGGTGAAGGGGACCCCACTGCATTTTATTGTTGATAGTGGAATCCAGAAGAACCTCATCTCAGTAGAGGTCATCAAAAAGTTGGGATTGTCGACAACACCACATCCACAACCATACAACATTGGGTGGCTTCACTAGGGATGCGATCTATGTGTCAACCAACAACGTCGATTTTCATACGACATCCATCCCTTCAAGGATGAGGTATTATGTGATGTTTCCCCATTGGATTTATGTGATGTTCTCTTGGGCCATCCATATATGTGGAAGCGCTGTGCTATCTATGAGTCTCGACCCCGTAGTGTCATTGTTACTATGGGGGGTCATCTCTACAGGATACCATAGGTAGTTCCAACTACTCTCCCACCTAAATAGTTCTGCAAGATATTATCTCATACTACAAAATTTAGCTTCTTCACAATCTATTCAAAAGGTGAACAGAAGGACACTGCAACCACTACAACCTTGGCCGAAGCACCTTTTATCCAATAGAAGTAGGTCGACAAGATTGCAGCAAAGAACAAATATTCCTTCTGCACAAAATCATCTCATGTATCCTGATTATTTGAAAAGACTCAACCCCACCAACAATAGGTTCATGACATCCTTCAACAAACTAAGCAGCACAACTTCTCCAGCAAGGCGAGCAACTCACCAAGATTCAGATTTAGCAAAAGATTCCCCATCTCCCCTGGGAACTCAACTCAATGGAGGCCATTTCTTCCTAAGGAGGGATGATTTATATAGGTGGATATCGATGGCCACCCACCTATTCCAACTGGCTCAAAATAGTGTTCTGGCAATTTACTATTTTTAGCAGCTTTTCGGTTCCTAAACATCCAAGGCCATTTTGAGGGCCTAAATGAATTTTTTTGGTATATATCCCTTCAATGATATCCAAAGTCTTTGATTAAACCCCCAAAATGAATCTCCTCAATGATACCTTTCCAATGAGCTATCGTGCACCCCAAACAGAGACCGTGTGCCAAAGTTACACCCTAGGGATGTTGATACACCAAACTACCCAAAACGGGGTCCACAAAATTGTTGGTTTTTCATCTTTCGGGGTTAGGGTTTTGGATTTTCTTTATGTTAAAAAGGAATTTAGGGCCTCATTGTAATAATATTCTTGCGAATGAGTGTAGCCATCACATCTCTTCTCATAGATAAGCTGCTAACATTCTAGCGAGTCTTTCACTCTGTAATTTTACAGTCTATACATTTCCCTCATTAATAGAAATTGTGTATTATTGTATATTTGTGTTTATATATCTTATATATTTTTGTTATATTGTTGAATATATGATACATCTCTGTACATTTCTTTATTATTTCTCTGCTCTCATTTCGTGCCGAAAATAATCTGGATCAATTTTGGCCCTGGTGTGGTGCTTAGACATTATATCAGAGCAAATTGGTGGGTGTCATTGGTGGTTTGTGCTCGATGTGGAATGAAAGACCTCGACAGTCCATTCTCATTTTGGTGTCCATTTTCTCTTCCTTCAAATACCTCCTTAAAAGCTGGTTTATATTGTTGTATTTGAATTATGTAGTCTCTTCTTCGCATCCTGGGTTATATTTTATATCGTATAATATTGGTGTTGGATCGGTTCCGTTGGGTGACCTTATTTGAATTTTATTTTTTTGGGAAGAAGAGGTCAAAGGTGGTGGACGGTATATTTGTTTCATTCTTTTTTCTTCCATTGGATCTTTCCCCTCATAGTTTAAATGTTTTTTTCTTTCCTACTCTGCGTTATTTTCTTGTTGATCTATAAATTGTCAAGGATTTTCCAATGGAATGGTTTGTCACAATAGATCTGATAAATGAAACTGAAATCTACACTATGAAGGTTAAATTCCTTTAGATTCCATAATATTTAGTTGTCGATTTTATGCTTATGCATGAGATAGTTAAAAATGTGGAAAATAGAGAACAGTAAAATACAATCACACACCATTTACAAATTAACACAAAAAATTTCTCTGGGAAACACTTACGGAGAAAACCTAGCTAGAAGGTGAGGTTTCTCTGCTCTCTTTTCTCTGGTATAGAGATAATGCAAGTACAAAGAAAGAGGCACTCGCTATGGATTTTCCTTTGACCCGTGGCATGTATGGTTTCTACAAAATCTCTCCTCCTCTGTTATGCTCACATAATACCACTCTCATATATTTTTCTAAGCTATGGAACAAGATACAATTTAAATAATGGAACCCCTTTTTCTCTTAGTGGACCATTATTAACATAGCCCGATAGCCATCTAGGGGTAGGTTTTTCTACTTCCTCAACCCTCAATTGTGGTAAGGTTTTGAACCTTCTTGAATTTTTTCACATGGCTAGCCCCATATGCATGAGTAATGGGGGATGATGTGGAATCCTCTCGTACCATGGTGGTCAACATGATGGGTCAACTTGTGGGAGGAATACCTTTTACATACGGAATATGATTAATGCACGATCTGCATTGTTGGAAAGGTATTGGAGTGTATGACACCGTCAAGGGAGTGTGCATAAGTACCTGACACCATAACCCCAAAAAATGATTTTTAATTCCTCAAAATGGGTCGAGAAGGTTCCATACCCCAATTTTCCAAACTCGGACCTGTAACATCCCCACTATAACCCCCAATTTAATTAATGCATAATGTGGATACGAATGTGGCTATGGCCAAACAATGCAATATGAAAAATGTATTTTCTATTTTTAATAAAAAATAATGTGATGTCAGTTGTTGATAATATGTACAGAGATGGGCATTGAGTTTTCCACAAGAAGAGAGAATGCCTAGGGAGTATCTAATATAGACCGAAGGTGTCGAAAATGACTTATGAGTATTAATCCAAACCCAGTTTTCTTAATTTTATTATCTTTTGGGAAAACCTTTTATTTTTGTTTGAGTGTGTCTGAGCCCAATCATTAAACTTATGTAAGAGGGTGGGTGTGAGAGTCACATCTCATAGTTATTGGAAAGCATGGGAAATAAGAAATTTACATTGGGAAGAGTGAGTAGTCAATTGTCTTGGGAAAATAGAGGAAATTCGTATGGATGGTTACATGTCATTTTTACACATGGATTTTGGCATGAAAAATAAGAGGAAGCAAGGAAAAAGAGCACCAAATCTAGAGAAAGGAGGCAGGGTGAGTTTAGGATCATTCTGGAGCATTTTGGACCATATTGGAACTATAAATTGAAGAGCTAGGTTGTTAGGCCTAAAGAGTGAAATATTGAGTGAGTTGCATTGTTTCAACAAGTGTTTGATGTTTATTTTACTGGTGTTTTTTCCTGCCAGTGAGTTCCAATGAGTTCCCAACAAAGATATTCCTAGCTACATGAGCGGGAGAGACCCTAATAAACGAATGGGGGTACATTCCTTGGGTTGGGAAGGCAAAGAGGAAGAGAGCTAGAGGAAATTCAGGATATATGAAGGAGAATACCAGTGGGTTGTGTGATATTGAGTGTTGGAAAATTGGTTGTCATCGATGTCAACCTTAGAAGAATCCTTAAAGACAATCCCAAAATCCCCTAAAATTGATGATGATATGTCCACTTGAATAAGCTTGAAGAGCCTTGCAGGAGCCTTGACATAAGTGTATATAATTCCAAAGTGGTCCCCTTATGGTGTAGCTTTTAAGCATGGCCCTCATGGGATGAGATAACATGTGGTTTTTTCCACATGCCCACTTTGCGTTGTACACAAATGGAGCCTTGAAGGAGCCTTCAAGAAGTCATAAAAACAAGTGAATAAGCCCCTAAAGTCAAGTGAAGAATCCCCTAAAGTAAAGTAAAGAATCCCCTAAGGTCGTCCATCCTTAAGGAAGATATGCGACCCAAAAGTTGTGACCCTTGGTCACACCCCCTCATGTGGAGATCAAGACTCATATAAATAAGAGGATCCTCATTTGGAATTTGCATTACACCAATTCAATCTAGGAAAGGAAGAGGAGAGAATTGCATCCTAGAGAAGTGAATTTCCAAGGGAAGATGAAGTGAAGAAGGATGAAATTCCAAGGCAAGATGAAGTCTTGTGATGATTTGTTCTAAGGTTTTCTTTGAAGGTCATCTTGGAATTTTCGATATAACTTTTTTTTCTAGAACAATTAAGATAGTGAAACTTGGAGGTGTTTTAGAAGAGATAGCGAAGAATCTTGGGTATGAATTTCAAGTCTTGACTCATTATAGATTTGAGATTATACTCAGTGGAACTTGAGGTTTTTAAAACTAGGGTTTTCTTCTTCAAAACGGATCATCTTGCCATTTTCGCTATAAAGTTTTTTTGGGGACGATTCAAGGAGAGAAATTTGGAGGAATTTTAGAGATGATAGTGACGAAGATTGGGTAAACATTTTAGATATTGATTCATTACAGTTATGGATTTATACTTGTTGGAAGTTAGGGTTTGTGACCAATCTAGAAACTAGTCCCAAATAGGTGTTCGATATAAAACAATTATACCTGAAGCTTGGTAGGTCAAAATTGAATTCCACTTGTTGCATTAAAAGGAGAACATATCCTGATATATGAGGTCCAATTTTCAGAATCATAAATGGAAAATTGAGCTCGTGGTTGTTGGAATACTGAGATGGGGGGGGTGAATCAGTATGAGCACTTTTTACCACTTTCAACCACAAAATATAAAATTCAACGTTATCAATAGTATATATTTTATGATTTAATTCTATATATCATGAGCATATAACCATAATAAGTACAATTCAACAATATCATATCAGATACACAGTACACCATAATTTACGTGGAAACCCAAATGGGAGAAAACCACGAAATGCTTTCTTATATATATCAAGAATATATTCATAGGAAAAACCAACTTCCAAATTCTCCAACACCAACTGGAAGTAGGAACCAACCCCCTGATTTACAGTCACCAACTTGAAGGAAGCGCCAACTCCCTAAGTTCTCTGACGCATTATCGGAAGGAGGAACCAACCCCCTGATTTACAAGCACCAACCTGAAGGAAGCACCAACTCCCTGAATTCTCCGGCACCAACCAGAAAGAGGATACAACCCCCTTTAATTTCCCCATATTTCCGCCTTGAAATATAAGTGTAGACTCATTATCACTACCACAAATGTCACCAATACATCAACCAACCTAACACTATAACTGTCACATCGACTAACCTGTCAGTGCCACTATCACATCAACCAACTTGTCAATATCACTTCAATCAATCTGTCACTGTCATTGTCACATCAATCAACCTATCATTGTCACTGTCATTATCAATTTCACAGTCACTATCACTATCACCGTCATTGATATACCATCATCAAACAACTATAACCAGATCCACTCACATGGATACCAAAATCATCACCGTGCAATGTACATCAATAATCAACCATGTGCATCAACCATGTATATCAACATGTATCAACCATGCATCCACCATGCACATCAACCTGTACCATACCATGTACATCACCCTGTACCATATCATACATCAACCGTGTACCATACCAAGTACATCAAGCATGTACCATATCACGTACATCAACCATGTACCATACCATGCATCAATCATGTACTATACCAAGTACATCAACCAAGTACCAAGAATATGCCTCATACCATGTACCAAAGATGTGCCTCAAACATATACCAATGCCTCAAAAAGATATCGGAGGCATGGCCATCACATTATCAACAAGTAACCAAGATGTACCTCAAACCATGTACCTCAAGCATGTCCCAACATCCATAAACCATGTACAAAGAGATACAATCAAACACGTTCCATATCACTCTTGATATTCCTCAAGCATATACCATATGCCGAGTATCTATAACAATGTATCATACCATCACCAAAGTGTATCATGCACAATCACTACCATGACATGCCTCAAGCATGTACCATAACAACATATACATGTAACCCTCAAAGTAAGAACATAATCATACCTCAGATTTTGTAACAACTTTGTTGCATCAGATAAAAAACATGCAAACCTTCCTTAGCCTCGACAACCTGGCACAAGCATCCCTTTCCAAATTTATCTTAGCCTCATGGGACTAAGATCTGTTGTCTAGCGGGGCTTCACATGACGATCCCTAGACAACCCGCGGGGGTGCATCGTGGGACACTAGCTGTCTGACCTACGGGGGTAATCCAAACTAGGGTTTTCTTAGAAAAACTTGCTCTCCTATACAATCCCAAAACTCCCGCACTTCTCACTCTTTCGTTGCCTCAAATTTCACCCTTGCAAACTTGCCAAAATATCACTTACTCACATAGACGATATTCAATAGAATGTATGTGTGAATGTTCTTATGAGAGACTTCTTGAGGTGTATATATACTTTTTCTAAGTAACCTCTTTTCTTAAATTTAGGGCTTCTTGAACTTTCTTGTTACAACCACTTTACCCTTTCATTAATGACTTGCAACCAATTAGGGTCTTCTAAACCTTCTTCGGGGATTCCAACTTCATGAGAGCATATATCCCTAACTGTGAAGAACCACGTGGCGTACCACCTACTGTTGGAAATTAAACGACAAGTACTATCCATTTATGAGTGTTTTACATGCATTTACATTTTCCTTCATGTCCTTATTCCTCAAACAACTTCGGGATTCATGACCACACCTATGGGTTTCTTGTAGACTTCTTCAAAGTGTCTTACCGTGAGGGCCATGGTTAGAGATACGCCATAAGGGAACCACTTTGGAGACTTCTCCAATTACACCCATAACAGTTTTTGACATCAATGACAACCACTGCTTGTTGACATCAATGACAACCAACTGTCCAAGAATCTCCCCCTTTGGCAATGATGGAAACACTCATACTCTACATGTGACCAATGCTTCTCCTCATGTTTCTCTCCTCCTTTGACATCAATGGAAAAGGGTATCTCCCTTTGGGGTTTCTCCCCTTATCTTCACGCTTCTAATATTTCTCTTCTGATCTTTCTCTTTCTCCCCCTTTGAGATCATGGGTAAAAGGGTAACTCCCCCTTTTGATATACCTTCTATGAAAAATCTCTCTATGACTTAATGGGCTCCCCCTATCTTCATGCTTCTAATCTTTATTTCTCGATTTCTCTCCCTTGACTTCTTTGCATGATGTAGTGTAGATCCATGTGGGATTTCATATATATTCTACCTTTCCTATCTTCTGGTGTTCTTTGTCCATTGGTGCTTCCTCTTGTAATTCACTGACATATATAAAAAGAATTCAAAGTTACTTGACTTCAAGTCTTCATGGCTTATCAAGTTCACATCAATGACCTTACTTTATTCTAATGATATAGCTTTTATTGTGCCTTTCATTGCTTGTCGTTATGATTCCACTTATTCCAAATGTTATTGTGATTTCATCCACTGTCATGTATCTGTTTAGACCTATCAAAGATATCATGAAATAATATTTTTCAATGTGTCATAAAGAATGTCCATGATTATGCTAATCAACTGCACACAACGCTAACCCATCTGTCAATTTACCATTCTGAAGAATGTCTTTCAAAAAACACTTTAGATTGCTAGAAAGATAGTTATATGATCTGTATGTCTGCAACTTAGACTCCCCCTGTTCAATATTCGTATTTACTGGGAGTATCCAAGACGGATGGCTCATAAAAGTATCTTCTCTAATGCAGAGTAATCTTCCTCTTCGTCTATGGAGACATCTTCCTTTTCATCCTCTTCCTGAATTCTGACATTCTTTCCATCATCTTCCTCTTCATCCTCTGCCTGAATTATGAAACCTTCCTCTTGGCTTGTGAATCATTATGATCATGTGTTGTTGTAAACCTTGTAAGTATGATCTCTAGGACCTGGTTTTCATTTTCCCGCTCTTCTTTTTTCATTTCTTCTCCAAAATTTCATGTATCTGAAATCTATGTTTTCCTTCATGGGAGGCTCTATCACGCTTTGACAATTTTGATCTATGTGACCATAATTGTGGCATTTATAACATTCAATATTGGAGACAACCACATAATTGTCTCTTGCTTGATTATTTCTTCTATATGCTCTGCAATCTATAGCTTTGTGTCCAAAGTTAGTACATGTAAAATAATGACCCAATTTTTTTTTTTTTATACCTAGAAGTGAATGATCATATTTGTGGTGTAGTCCTTTTGAAATCCTTCCTTGGCTGATCATGATATTCTCTTTGGTTTTTTCTTTCACAATGCTTGAATATTCTTTGTTTCCTGAATGTAGAAGGTCTTTTGTATTCATTCCTTTCTAATTCTAGTTGACCATGATTCGTTCCTTTGAGAACTTTTGCATAACTCTTTTGTTTTGTTTCTTTTGTCATGGAGATTGAACCTTACTCAAAATGAACATTCTTGTATCCTAGTCCAGATTTGTCACTGTATGGCCTTTGATTGTTGAGAATGTTTTCTAACACTAGAGAAGTTTTTAAGTTCTTCCTAAGTTTGTTGACTTCAATTCTCGGTGTCACGACTTCCTTTTCAAGATTCTCACACTCTTTTTATTTCATTACTTCTTCCTTTCTCTTTCCTTCTTCAAATTGATTTTTCAAGCAAATGATTTCTTCTTTGAATAACTTGTTTTTATTCCTTTCTTTATTCAACTCAGTTAAAGCACTGATTAATTCTTCCTCAAGATCTACTTCACCTTATTCTTCGTCGCTTTTAGAAGTTCTTTTCTTATTTTCCGTAGCCATAAAGAGTACTTTCTTTGAGTCACTATCGCTTTCATCATCTTCATCAGATGAAGAATTGTCTTCTTTTGAGTAGAGATTTTTCCTGAAGACTTTCATTTTATATCCTTTCCTGTTTTCCTTTTGGTATTTCTTTTCTTTCTTGGGATCTTCTTCTTCATCACTATCTGAATTCTTAGCATAAGGACACTTGCAAAATGATCAATTTTACCAAAATTAAAACATTTTAATGGAAGCATACCTTTATACTTGTTGGTTCCTCTCTTCAACTTCATTACAAAGTTGGCTATTTCTTCATCCTCATTTGAATCATTGCTACAACTGCAATTTGTCTTTGACTCGGGCTTTTTCTTCTTCTTTTTATTCTTGGATGATTTGAAAGTTTCTTCTTTCTTGGATAGATTTTCCTATTTTGTTCTCATTTCATAAGGTGTAAATATTCCATGTTGCTCATCCATGCTTATTGTATCCATATATGCTCTTTCTTTTAGTGCTGAAATCTTAGGATGAAATCTCATTGGAAGAAATCTAAGTACCTTTTGAACAATCATAGATTCGTCAACTCCTTCTCCTAATCCTTTAATTGCATTCATTGTTTCATCAACTTGTAAAAAATAATTTGCAATGTCTTCATCTTCCTTCATTTTCAACTGTTCAAATTGACCTCTGTAATTCTAAAGCTTGGTCGCCTTAACTTTGGCATCTCCTTCATAAAAATTCTGAATTTTGTCCCAAATCTCCTTTGCAAAATCACCGGCATTCGATCGAAGGTCATTTGGTTGGAGGCATATGTGAGGTGTCTTGGTGGCATGTGCCCCAGTGGTTCGGTGGATCGAATTGCAGTCAAGTGGAATTTATGAGGGGTCAGGGGTGTTCTGATTGACACCTGGTGGTTAGTGACCTAGAATGAATTGATTTTGGATCACGGATTTTCATTGGAGGTGTGTGTGGGGTGGCCCAGTGGTCTGGTGTCTTGATGGTTGGTGGTCCGGTGTCCCAATGGACCGAACCAAAGTTGTTTGGGAGAGAAGATGAGAGGTTAAGTGAAGTGGCCAGGCGATCGGTGGCCCATTTGACATGAGTCATTTGGGGACTGGACCAGAGTCCAGTTAGAGTTTCACAAGGAGAAAGGGAAACCTCCCCAGTGCCCGACGGCTAAAGCTCATCGACCAGACTGAACCAGAAGCTTGTAGAAGTGAGAGAGGAGGAAAGGAAGCAATTTACTAGTGATCGGTGGCCCGATTACCAAGAATATATCAGTGAAAAATGAAAAACAAACAGTGAATTATCAAGAAATTTTAGTGTTATTGGAGGTCATTATCTTGCAGGGCATTTTTTAGGGCCTAAACAACATTTTTAGAAAAATAAAATTGTACAAAACGATGTGTAATTCAATACACAAAGTTTTTGCTTCTAAAATGAAAGAGATAGGGGAGATATTTCCAATGAGCTATTCTTAGCACAAAACGAAGCTCATATGAAGCAATTATAACAGTGCAAGGCATATTTTGACACTGGATATTTTTAGAAGGCATAACTCCTAGCTCTAGAGTCAATTTGGGGTCCAGGAGAAGTGTATGGAAAGATCATGGACTGTAGAAGTTATCCATAGAGCCAAATTTGAGTTCTAGGTACCTAAAAATGTGTTGGAAAATAAATAACACACATGTAGCATGCCCAATTAAAAAGGGAAAAACAATCAAAACTTCTAAAGACCATAAATTTCTACTCGGAACTCAGAATTGGGAAAATGAATAGTTGATGGAAAGTTCTTGATGAGGGGAATACATATATAAACCTAGAAAATTAATTTGAGCAACAAAATTTTCATTCAAATCGAAAGAAGATGACTGGTGAAATTAAAGGGAAGAAAAATTTATGGATTCTTTTCCAAAATTGTATGTATTTATTTTTGGCTAACAAAAAATTATTTGCATATACAATTTTTTCAAAATTTAGAGGTTCAAAAAGGCAGTTTGGTTCTTTTATGAGAACTACAACTATGGAAGATTACCAAGGGTCCTACAGTCATGAATAGGAATTTAGAGGTTTGCATGTCAGCATGGGAAATGTTGAGATTGAGTCTAATGGAAGAAGAGACAGACATGAGTTGGTAACTATGAAGATACTCAAGAGAGAAGTGCAAGGTTATAGGGATGATAATGAAAGGATTATGAAATCCCAAGAAGAGATACTACATAGCTTGAACATGTTGCAAAAGTGAGCCAAGAAATACTCTGGCACCCAGCAAGAAGCTAGTGCTAGACAAGTGATAACATCCAAATCTCATAGTAGGAGGGGTGAGCATGGGAATGACATATAGTCAAGGAGTAGGAGCATTTTCCATCATTCCCAGGGGAAATCCACTAGGAGATCTCATGCAATTTCAATTCCATGGAGAATCCCCAATGTATCTCTTGTCAGGAGACAGAGGAGAATGCCTGAGGGAGACATATTGCAAGGTGAAATTAGGAAGATCAAGCCACCATATTTCAATGGTGAGCATAGGAAAGGAGAGGAAGTAGAGGCTTGTCTATTAGAAATGAATAAATATTTCCAGCTACACGATTACCCCTCCAGGGTAGAAACAAAAACTGCAACCTACCACTTGCACGGAAAGGAAGCCAAGTGGTGGGATCAATTTAAGAAATCCAAGAAACTCGATGAGAAGAGGATGTCATGGAGGTAGTTCAAAGGATATTTCCAAGAGAAATATTCGTCTAAGCATTACTATGAAAGGAAAGTGAAAGAGTTCTTTGAACTCAAGTTGGGAAGCATGACAATGGATGAATATGAAAAAATATTCTTTGAGTTTCTGAAGTATGTGGAGTTCATAAAGGATGAGAAAGTAAAAATACAAAGGTTTCTTAGTGGGTTATTCTTCTTATACAGTGACAAGATACAATATGATAACCCCAAAACTTTGGAAGAGACCATAAGGAGAGAAAATAATATTTATGAGCAGAGCAAAGGGAGGCCAGTATTCCAAAAGACTTGGGATAACAAGATGAAAGGAAAGAGGGACCAAAGGAAAAATGGTTTTAAGCCACCCTTTTTAAAAAATAACTCCCAATCAAATCAACATGGTCAGTCAGCCCAAAATGAACACAAGACAACAAATCCTTTTAGGAAAAGGCCCAGGAAGAAGCATGCACAATGTTGGGGATGCGATGGAAATAAATTCTATAGGTATTTCCCTCACAAAGGAGAAAGAATGAGAATTGTCCATGACATTGAGGAGGATGAAACATTGGAATACATAGGAGGAAGCATTTCAAGGATTTGTCCAGCCTTAGACAACAAGAAATAAGAATAATAGCCCCCCATGATTGAGGTGGAAAGTAATATCAATACTCAACTTATAACAATTTTAATTGATTATGGATCTATCCATAGTTACATAAACTCTAACATTATTAAAATATTTCACTTATAAAGGAGTAATCATAATAAATATTGGTTAGTTCAGTTAGCCATGGAGGCTAAGAGAAAGATAAATGAGTTGGTTAAATATTTTCCAATAGACATGAATGGACTCAACACAAAGGTAGATGTGAACATTATACCTTTGGGTTCATATGACTGGCTAATTGGCATGGATAGGTTGGAAAAACACCATGTTGTCGTAGACGGTTACAACAACACCATAACATGTCTTGATGAGAAAGGGAAACAAGGAAAAATTCAAGGCATCCCAAGGGATGTAATTGTTAGGGAAATTTCAGCCATGCAACTGAAAAATAATTTCAAGAAAGGATGTCAAATTTTTGCAACCCATATGGATGAGGTGGCCAAAGATAACATTGAATACCATCCGGTCTTGAGAGACATTGAAGATGTTTTTGAGGAAATCCCAGGATTTCCACCAAAGAGGGACATTAATTTCTCTATTGATTTGGTGTCGGGAGCTGCCCCAATGTCCAACAAGACACCTTACAGAATGGGAACACCAGAATTGAAAGAGTTGCAGATGCATCTTGAATAAATTTTGAAGAAAGGGTATATATTCCGAAGTGTGTCACCTTGGGGAGACCTATTTATTTTTGTGAAAAATAAGGATGGAACCTTAAGGTTGTGCATTGATTTCATACGACTAAATAAGGTCACCATAAAGAACAAATATCCTTTGCCAAATATTGATGATTTACTTGATCAGATGAAGGGTGCAAGAATATTTTCCAATATTGACCCTAGATCAGGTTATCATCAAGTAAGGATAAAAGAAAAAGATATCAACAATATAGTGTTCAAATAAAGGTATGGACATTATTAATTGAATGGTAGTTCCATTTGGACTATCAAATGCCCCGACTTTTTTTATGTGTATAATGAATAGAGTGTTCAAGGAGTACCTAAACAAGTTCATAATTATTTTCTTAGATGATATTCTCATATACTCTGAGTCCCAAGAGGATCATGAGAATAATCTAAGAACAATGTTAAAGGTTTTAAGAGATCATAAATTGGATTTCAAGATAAGTAAGTGAATCTTTTATCAAAAGAAGATTCACTACTTAGGGCATATTATTTAGAAGATGGGATAACAATTGACCCTGAGAAGATAGAAGTCGTTAGAGGATGGTTAGCACCAAGAAATGTGATAGAGGTAATATCATTTATGGGTCTCGCGGGTTACTACCAAAGATTCATAAAATGGTTTTCGAATATTCCAAGCCCCATCACTTCCTTGCAAAAGAAGGGAGTGAAATTCAAATGGAATTCCAAGTCTGAAGAAAGTTTCCAACAGTTGAAATTTATTTTAACAAGTGCGCTAATTTTAAAGATTGCATATCCGGATGAATAATTTGTGGTGTGTACAAATGTGTGCAAGGAAGGGATCAGTGGAGTCCTCAGTAAAAAGGATCATGTGGTATGTTTTGAGTCTATAAAACTAAAAGAGCATGAGAAAACTTATACCACGCACGATCTATAACTAGAAACTATCATTCATTCATTAAAAATGTGAAGGAACTACCTCATGGGGAAGATATTTGAGTTAAAAATAGACCATTGTGGTCTAAAGAATTTATTTGGAAAGCCAACACTAAATGCCAAGAAAACTTGATGGTTGGAATTTCTTAGTGAGTACAAATTTGAAATTAAACATATCAAGGGAAAAGAAAATCAAGTGGTTGATGCACTCAGTAGAAGAGCTCATGAAGTGCATGTTTCATCCATCAACATGTACATAACATATTTAAAATGTTAAATTCTTAAATCAGTAAATTTATATCAACTTTATTTGCAAATAAAAGTAAACTTATAGCAAAGGAACTTGTAGAAAAAATTTAAAAATTATGAGTTGAAATAGGATGGAATCCTCTTGTACAAGAACAAAGTGTATGCGCCAAAATCCATTGGGATAAAAAATATAGCGTTGAGAGAAATGCACAATGTGCCATATATTGGGCACCCAGGATATCAAAAATACATTACAGTTGTAAGGAGCCAATACTTTTGGTCACAAATGAAGAAGGAAGTGGCTGAATACATAGCTTGGTGTATAGAGTGTCAGAAGGTAAAAATAAAGCACAAACATCCAATAGGGTTTCTACAGCCATTTCCCATTGCAGAATGGAAGTGGAAAGTGGCCATAGTAGATTTTATTACAAATTTTCCCAAAATAGTGAAGCAACATGATTCCATCAAGGTGGTGGTGGTGGAAAAATTGACGAAGGAAACACATTTTATTCTTGTGAAGACAACACATAAAGAAGAAACTATTGCAGATATTTACATGAAGAAACTTGTCAGGCTACATGAAAATCCTAAGGAAATAGTTTCAAATAGAGATTCCACATTTACATCCAAATTTTGGCAAGGTTTGTTCAAAGGATTTGGGACAAATTTGAATCTTAGTACAACGTATCACCCAGAGTCAAATGGGAAAACAGAGAGGACCAACAGGATAATTGACGACATGCTTAGGATGTATGTGATGGATCAACCATCAAGATGGGAAGACTATATCCACTTAGTGGAGTATTCCTATAATAATGGGTATCATGCATCATTAAAAATGAGTCCTTTTGAAGCTTTGTATGTAAGGAAATGTAACACACCTATGAGTTGGGATATCCCAGCAGACAGGGTTGTCATTGGGCCATATTTGTTAAAGGAAATGAAACAATAGATGACAAGGATACGACATAATTTAAAGGTTTCCTAGGATAGGAAGAAAATCTATGCAGACAAGAAAACAATTTTTTATATATTTTAAAGTGGGAGAACATGTGTTTCTTAAAGTAAAAGGGAAGAGAAGTTCGATAAGATTGGGTTGCTGCCCAAAGTTGGTAGAAAGATTTTGCGGGCGTTTCGAAATATTAGAACAGATAGGTCAAGTTGCATACATGCTATCATTTCCTGCATCCATGGGAGTGCATAATGTTATTCATGTATCATTATTAAAGAAATATTTTCCTAACCCTAACCACATAATTGATTGGACTGTGATCCAGGTGGAAAATGAAGGGGATTTTCGGGTGGAACTAGTACGCATCCCAGACCGGAATGTAAAAGTTCTCTGAAACAAATCCATAGGGCTGGTAAAGGTTCAATGGACCTGATACAATCCTGAAGATGCAACATGGAAGCATGAAGAAACTATGCGAGAGGAATACATGTAAATTTTTGTCAATTTTGAAGAAAATAGAAGTCGAAAATGAAAGACTCCATTTTTGGATAGTTAGAGTTCTGGAACCGCATCTCCAATTCTTGGGTAACTGTGTTGATAACCCTGGTAAACAAGTGGTGTATCTCTATGGACTAAAGGTAGTGAAGGGGGTGCATTCCCTGGGTCAACGAGTTGGGAAGAATGAGAGCTTTTTGTTGGGACTGTTATTGGAGGGTAAAAAATGCATAATTTTGTTTTATTTTCTAAATATCATTATGTAAATTGTATATATATTTTGAAATGGTATTGTGCATCGAGAACAATGAAAAATTGTAGGGGAGGGGGAATGTAACATCCCCACTATAATCCCCAAATTAATTAATGCATAATTTAGATATGAATGTGGCTATGGCCAAGCAATGTAATATGCGAAATGTATTTTTTGTTTTTAATAAAAATAATGTGATGCCAACTGCTGGGAATATGGACAAAGATGGGGGCTTATTTTCCACAAGAGGAGATAATGCATAGGGAGTATATAAGAGGGAACCAAGGGGGAAATGACTTATGAGTATTAATCCAAACCCAATTTTTGAATTTTATTATCATTTGGGGAAACCTTATATTTTTGTTTGAGTGTGTGAGAGCCCAATCATTAAACTCATGTAAGAGGGTGGGTGTGAGAGTCACATCCCATATTTATTGGAAAGCATGGGGAAGAAGCAATAAACATTGGGCAGAGTGAGCAGTCAATTGTCTTGGGAAAATAGAGGAAATTGATATGGACTGTTACAAGCAATTTTTACACATGGAGTTGGGCATGAAAAACAAGAAGAAGCAAGGAAAAATAGCACTATAGATAGAGAAAGGAGGCTGGGTGAATTTAGGATCATGCTGGAGCATTTTGGAGAGTACTGAAGATGGAAATTAAAGAGTCAGGTTGTCAGGCCTGAAGAGTGAACTCCTAAGTGAGTTGCATTGTATCAACACATGTTTGTTGTTGATTTTATTGGTGTTTTATCATGGCAGTGAGTTCCCTTGAGTTATCAATAGATATATTTCTAGCTACCTAAGACAAAGAGACCTTGATAAATGAATGGGATGCTCGATGGAGCGAGATAAATGAAGAAGTACATTCCTTGGGTTGGGCAGGTCAAGAGGAAGAGATTTGTAGGAAATTTGGGATAGTTGAAGAAGAATATCAATGTTTTTTGTGATATTGAGTTGTGAGTGGACTATGAGAGGCACCCTTCTCTTATGAATTCCTAGGCCCATCTCGGAGGTGACTTGCTATTGAGATTTAGAATAACAAGTATATGGTTGGGTGGAACGTCCTTTCCAAGTAGCTGGTTTCATAAACATGTTGAAAATGACGAGTGTTTATTTATTTCCTTAGTTATTTGTTGATTTTAATTGTTGTTCTCGACTCTATGCATGTGAATGGTTTATTGTTGTTTTAAATGATTTATTTGTTGCATTCATGTTCATTTAGAATGTTGTATATGCATTTCACTATGGGTATCCAATTATTGTTAAAAAAGTGCTTAAAATGTAGCTACTAAGCTACAACAAATAAACCAACAAGGAAACTTGTGTTTTTACGTGTATTATGCTTGGTAATGCTCCCTAGTTGAGCTAGGGGATGTTATAGGACCTGCCACCAAAATGGCCCTACAAGCTGATTCCTCCATTTTTTTTCACTATGAAAGGATCGCGATAGATGACAAACAATATAATGATCCAATCTGGATCACCTGTGTTAGTCTGAAATTTGGATGTTTTCAATTAATGAGTTTTAAATCTGAAGAGATTAGCATCTCCTTGAAATTCAATTATACAATTAGGAGCTCGAGACTGGGTTTTGGATCTTTTTCCATTTAGGATCTTTATTCAGTTAACTCTCTATGTAAGGTGGTTGATTTTGATAAACATATCAATGTTTCCCATGGGTATATGTTTCCTTATAATAGGCGTTCGAACCCTATGGTAACCAGTCTCTTGTTTGGGAGGACATTTTTTGTCTTTGGGTTTGAGCTTTGGAAGGTTTGGACTGGTTGCACATTTTGAATTGTTATTATTTTTTCATGTGAGGCCAAAAACAAAAATAGAAACGTTGGAAACTAGTGGTCAACCTCTTTCAATATTATATTTTCTTACTTCTCCTATAATTCCAACAACAATTGTATAAAAGGGGCGTGACCTAGTTACATTATCAACAAAGGTTTTTTGTTTGGTAATGTTATGGAGCCTTCTTGGAGAGAGCTTAGACAAATTCTTGGATGCCGTGAGGAAATTATAGAAGCTAACCATACATCCCTTCATCAATGAATGGTTAAAGTTGGAAATTTGGAACAGTTCTTCGCTTAGAGAGTTGAGAGCCACAAAGTAGAATGTCAATTTCTAAGAAATTTGGTTTTGCCACAACCTATACAATCATTATCCATCAACCAAGTTTCACCAATGTCTCACCAAGAAAATTCATAGGATGGACAAAGGAACCTTGAATCTACTCCCATGGAGGTAGAAGAAGATTTTCCATAACAAAGTGGAGTACAGGGGGTTCAGGATAATGTCTCATCTGAAAATTGAAGTGATACAAAATTATATTTTTTCTCGGGTTATTTGTTAAGGAATATTATTGTGAGTTCAAGTGGATGTTCTATAGAATGCTATATATGTTGAATAGGCTAGAAAGAGATCTAGTCTTCTCGATTCTTTGCCAAAATTTTGTATCACATTCTTTTGATTTTTTTTTATATATAATACAATGTTCATTTTTTTTGAAAAAAAAAAGAATTAAAACTAAAATCATATTGGAATTGACAACAAACTTATAAACCTACAAATATTAAAAAAATTCTATAATAATTTAGTAAATAAAGTGTTATAAAATAATTAGAATCAAAACCCAAGAAAACACATTGAAATTGACAACAAATTTATTATAAGTGTATAGATTTTCAAAATTAATCAAATTTTATACACAATTTATCTCCAAAAAATTCAAGCAATTTTTATTTTATTAACTTAATAAGAAATGGACCAAACAATAACAACAACAATCCAAAATTTAATTAATTCAATAATTAAAAATGTTTATATTTTATATTGTAGAAATAAATTCATATTAAATTATGTTAAAGAATAAAGTTATGTTAAAGAATAGATTACTTAAATATTTTATATAATGCCATAAATTATAAATTGCATGAACACTGAATCGTCAATGGTTATGAAGCAAAAACCAAAATAGGCTCCCATGAAATCTAAAAATTCTTGCGTTAATGAGAATTGATTCAATAACGAACAACGTATCTAGTACATAAATTCTAATTATTGCATAACCGAGTGTAAAATCAAATCCAAAACCAACACAAAGCTAGTGATATTATATTAATTCAAAAACAAAATTCCAACTAAAATTGTTTGGAGTTAATATCAATCAAATTCAAAACCAACAACATAATGAGTTAATATCAATCAAATATTTCCAGCTACACGATTACCCCTCCAGGGTAGAAACAAGAATTGCAACCTACCACTTGCAAGGCGAGGCAGCCAAGTGGTGGGATCAACTTAAGAAATCCAAGCAACTTGACGAGAAGAGGGTGTCATGGAAGTAGTTCAAAGGATATTTCCAAGAGAAATATTCGTCTAAGCATTAATATGAGAGGAAAGTGAAAGAGTTCTTTCAACTCAAGTTGGGAATCATGACAATGGATGAATATGAGAAATATTATTTGAGTTGTTGAAGTAGGTGGAGTTCATAAAAAATGAGAAAGTCAAAATACAAAGGTTTCTTAGTGGGTTAGCCTCCTTCTACAGTGAAAAGATACAATATGATAACCCCAAAACTTTGGAAGAGACCATAAGGAAAGAAAAGCATATTTATGAGCATAGCAAAGGGAGGCCAGTCTTCCAAAAGACTTGGGATGACAAGATGAAAGGAAAGAGGGACCAAAGGAAAAATGGTTTTAAGCCACCCTTTTTCAAAAATAACTCCCAATCAAATCAACATGGTCAGCCAGCCCAAAATGAACACAAGACAACAAATCCTTTTAGGAAAAGGCCCAGGAAGCAACATGCACAATGTTGGGGATGTGATGGAAATCAATTCTATAGGGATTGGCCTCACAAAGGAGAAAGAACGAGGATTGTCCACAAAATTCAGGAGGATGAAACATTGAAAGACATAGGAGGAAGCATGCCAAGGATTTGTGCATCCTTGGACAATAAGCAAGTAGAATAACAGTCCCCCATGATTGAGGTGGAAGGTAAGATCAATAATCAGCTTATAACAATTTTAATTGGTTATGGAGCTAGCCATAGTTACATAAACTCTAACATTATTAAACAATTTCACTTATAAAGGAGTAATCATAAGAAATATTGGTTAGTTCAGTTAAACACGGGAGCTAAGAGAAAGATCAATGTGTTGGTTAAATATTGTCCAATAGACATGAATGGACTCAACATAAAGTTAGATGTAAACATTATACCTTTGGGTTCATATGACTGGCTAATTGGCATGGATTGGTTGGAAAAACACCATGTTTTCATAGACGGTTACAACAATACCATAACATGTCTTGATAAGAAAGGGAAACAAGGAAAAATTCAAAGCATTCCAAGAGATGTAACTATTAGATAAATTTCAGCCATGCAATTGAAAAATAATTTCAAGAAAGGATGTCAAATTTTTGCAGCCCATATGGAAGAGGCGGCCAAAGATAACATTTAATACCATCCGGTATTGAGGGACATTGAATATTTTTTTGAGGAAATCCCAGGATTTCCACAAAATAGGGACATTGATTTCTCTATTGATTTGGTGTCAGGAGGTGCCCCGGTGTCCAAGACACCTGACATAATGGGCACACTAGAATTGAAAGAGTTGCAGATGCAGCTTGAAGAACTTTTGAAGAAAGGGTATATATTCCCAAGTGTGTCACCTTGGGGAGCCCCAATTATTTTGGTGAAAAATAAGGATGGAACCTTAAGGTTGTGCATTGATTTTAGACAACTAAATAAGATCACCATAAAGAACAAATATCCTTTGCCAAAGATTGATGATTTACTTGATCAGCTGAAGGGTGCAAGGATCTTTTCCAAGATTTACCCTAGATCAGGTTATCATCAAGTAAGGATAAAAGAAGAAGATATCAGCAATATAGTGTTCAAAACAAGGTATGGGCATTATGAATTCACGGTAGTGCCATTTGGACTATCAAATTCCCCAACTGTTTTTATGTGTATAATGAATGGAGTGTACAAGGAGTACCTAGACAAGTTCGTAATTATTTTCTTAAATGATATTCTCATATACTATGAGTCCCAAGAGGATCATGAGAATCATTTAATAATGGTGTTAAAGGTTTTAAGGGAGCATAAATTGGATTTCAAGATAAGTAAGTGCATCTTTTATCAAAATAAGATTCACTACTTGGGGCATATTATTTAGCAAATGGGATAGCAATTGACCTCGAGAAGATATAATCCATTAGAGGATGGATAGCACCAAGAAATGTGACAGAGGTAATATCATTTATGGGTCTCACGAGTTACTACTGAATATTCATAAAAGTGTTTTCAAATATTGCAGGTCTCATCACTTCCTTGCAAAAGAAGGGAGTGAAATTCGAATGGAATTTCAAGTCTGAAGAATGTTTCCAGTGGTTGAAATTTTTTTTAACAAGTGCGCCAATTTTAAAGTTTGCATATTTGGATGAATACTTTGTGGTGTGTACAGATGTGTGCAAGGAAGGGCTCAGTGGATTCCTTAGTCAAAAGGATCATGTGGTATGTTTTGAGTCTAGAAAACTAAAAGAGCATGATAAAAATTATACCACACACGATCTATAACTAGCAGTTATTGTCCATGCATTAAAAATGTGGAGGAATTACCTCATGGGGAAGAGATTTGATTAAAAAATATACCATTGTGGTCTAAAGCATTTATTTGGATAGCCAACACTAAATTCCAGGAAAACTAGATGGCTAGAATTTCTTAGTGAGTACGGATTTGAAATTAAACATATCTAGGGCAAAGAAAATCAAGTGGTTGATGCACTCAGTCAAAGAGCTCATGAAGTGAATGTTTCATCCATAAACATGTACATAAAATATTTAAAAGATAAAATTCTTAAATCAAAAAATTCATATTAACTTTATTTGCAAATAAAATAAAACTTACAGCAAAGCAACTTGCAACAAAAATTTAAAAATTATGAGTTGAAATAGGATGGAATCCTCTTGTACAAGAACAAAGTGTATGCACCAAATTCCATGGAGCTGAAAAATATAATGTTGAGAGAAATGTACAATGTGCCATATGTTGGGCACCCAAGATATCAAAAATCCATTACAGTTGTAAGGAGCCAATACTTTTGGTCGAGAATGAAGAAGGAAGTGGTTGACTACATAGCTTGGTGTATAGAGTGCCAAAAGGTAAAAATAGAGCATAAACATCCTTTAAGGTTGCTACAACCATTTTTCATTCCATAATGGAAGTGGAAAGTGGTCATAGTATATTTTATTCCAAAGTTGTCCAAAATAGTGAAGCAACATGATTCCATCATGGTGGTGGTGGTGTACAAATGACTAAGGAAACACATTTTATTCCTGTGAAGACACCACATAAAGAATAAAATATTGCAAGGATTTACATGAAGGAAGTTGTCAAGCTACATGGAAAGCCAAAGGAAATAGTTTCAAACAGAGATTCGGCATTTACATCTAAATTACGGCAAGGTTTGTTCAAAGGATTTGGGACAAATCGGAATCTTAGTACAACGTATCACCCGGAGTCAAATGGGAAAACAAAGAGGACCAAAAGGATAATTGAATAAATGCTTAGGATGTATGTGATGAATCAACCATTAAGATGGGAAGGCGATATCCACTTAGTGGAATATTCCTATAATAATGGGTATCATGCATCATTAAAAATGAGTCCTTTTGAAGCTTTGTATGGAAACAAATGTAACACACCCGTGAGTTGCGAAATCCTAGCAAATAGAGTCGTCATTGAGCCATATTTGTTAAAGGAAATGGAACAATAGTTGACAAGGATCAAACAAAATTTAAAGGTTTCCCGGGATAGGAAGAAAATTTATGCATACAAGAAAATAATTTTTAGATATTTTAAAGTTGGAGAACATGTGTTTCTGAAAGTAAAAGCGAAGAGAAGTTCAATAAGATTGGGTTGCTGCCCAAAGTTGGCAACAAGATTTTGTGGGCCTTTCGAAATATTAGAGAAGATAGAGTAAGTTGCATACATTCTAGCATTTCCTGCATCCATGAGAGTGCATAATTTTATTCATGTATCATTATTAAAGAAATATTTCCGTAACCCTAACCACATAATTGATTGGATTATGATCCAAGTGGAAAATAAAGGGGATTTTCGGGTGGAACCAGTATGCATCTCAAACCAGAAAGTAAAATTTATTTGAAACAAATCCATAGGGATGGTAAAGGTTCAATGGACCTACTATAGTCCTGAAGATGCATCATGGGAGCATGAAGAAACTATGCGAGAGAAATACCTGTAAATTTTTGTCAATTTGAAGAAAATAAAAGTTGAAAATGAAAGACTCCATTTTGGACAGCTAGAGTTTTGGAACCACATCTCCAATCCTTGGGTAACTGCGTTGACAACCTTGGTAAATGAGTGGTGCAGCCCAATGGACTGAAGGAAATGAAAGGGGTTCATTCCTTGGGTCAACAGGTTGAGAAGAACGAGAGATTTTGGTTGTGACTTCTATTGGAGGGTAAAAATTGCATAATTTTGTTTTATTTTCTAAATATCTTTATGTAAATTGTATATGTATTTTGGCATGGTGTTGTGCATCAATAATAATGCACAATTTTAGGGGAGGGGGAATATAACATCCCCACTATAATCCCCAATTTAATTAATGCATAATTTAGATACGAATGTGGTTATGGCCAAGCAATGTAATATGCGAAATGTATTTTTTGTTTTTAATAAAAATAATGTGATTCCAGCTGATGGGAATATGGACATAGATGGGGGTTGAGTTTTCCACAAGAGGAGAGAAGGCATAGGTAGTTTCTAAGAGGGACCCAAGGGAGAAATGACTTATGAGTATTAATCCAAACGCATTTTTTGAATTTTATTATCATTTGGGGAAACTTTCTGTTTTTGTTTGAGTGTGTGAGAGCCTAACCATTAAACTCATGTAAGAGGGTGGGTGTGAGAGTCACATCCCATATTTATTGGAAAACATGGGGAAGAAACAATAAACATTGGGAAGATTGAGCAGTCAATTGTCTTGGGAAAATAGAGGAAATTCATATGGATTGTTACAAACACTTTTTACACATGGAGTTGGGCATGAACAACAAGAGGAAGCAAGGAAAACGATCACTAGAGCTATAGAAAGAAGGCTGGGTGAATTTAGGATCACGCTGGAGCATTTTGGAGAGTATTGGAGCTGGTAATTAAAGAGTCAGGTTGTCAGGTTTGAAGAGTGAACTCCTAAGTTAGTTGCATTGTATTAGCACATGTTTTTTGTTGATTTTATTGGGTTTTTTTCCTGGCAGTGAGTTCCCTTGAGTTCCCAACAGATATATTCCTAGCTACCTAAGCCAGAGAGACCTTGATAAACGAATGGGACACCCGATGGAATCAGATAAATGAAGCAATAAATTCCTTGGGTTGGTCAGGTAAAGAGGAAGAGATTTGTAGGAAATCGAGGATAATTGAAGGAGAATACATGTGGTTTGTGTGATATTGAGTTGTGAGTGGACTATGAGAGGCACCCTTCCCTTGTGGATTCCTAGCCCCATCTTGAGGGTTACTTGCTATTGATATTTAGAATAAAAGGTCTGTGGTTGGGTGGAACGTCCTTCCCAAGAAACTCGTTGCATAAACATTTTATAAAAGATAAGTGTTTATTTATTTCCTTAGTTATTTGTTGAGTTTAATTGTTGTGATCAACTCTGTGTATGCGAATGGTTTATTGTTGTTGTGAATGATTTATTTGTTGCATTCATGTTCATTGAGAATGTTATAGATGCATTTCATTATGGGTATCCAATTATGGTTAAAAATGTTCTTAAAATGTAGTTGATAAGCTCCAACAAATGAGCCAACAAGAAAATTTTGTTTTTAGGTGTATTATGCTTGGTAATGCTCCTTGGTTGAGCTGGGGGATGTTATTGGACCTGCCACCAAAATGGCCCTGCAAGCTAAGTCCTCCATTTTTTTCCACTATGAAAGGATCGAGATAGATGCCAAACAATATAATAATCCAATCTGGATCACCTATGTTAGTTTGCAATTTGGATATTTTCAATTATTGAGTTTTAAATCTGAAGAGATGGCATCTCCATGAAATTCCATTAAACAATTATGATCTCGAGACTGGGTTTCAAATATTTTTCCATTTAGGCTCTTTGTTTGGTTAACTCTCTATGCAAGGTGGTTGATTTTGATAAACATATCAGTCTTTCCCATGGGTATATGTTTCCTTCTAATAGGAGTTTGAACACTATGGTAACCAGTCTCTTGTTTGTGAGTACATTTTTTGTCTTTTGGTTCGAGCTTTGGAAGGTTTGGATTGGTTGCACATTTTAAATTGTTCTTATTTTTTCATCTAAGGTCAAAAATGAAAACAAAAACACTGGAAACCAGTGGTCAAACTCTGTCAGTATTGTCTTTGCTTACTTCTCCTAGCATTCCAACAACAAATGTATAAAAGGGGTGTGGCCTAGTTACATCAGCAACGAAGGTTTTCTATTTGGTAATGTTATGGAGCCTTCATGGAGAGAGCTTAAAAAAATTCTTAGATGTCGTGAGGAAATTACAAAAGCTAACCATACATCCCTTCATCAATGAATCGTTAAAGTTTGAAATTTGGAACAGTTATTCACTTAGAAAGTTGAGAGCCACAAAGTAGAATGTCAATTTCTGAGAACTTTGGTTTCGCCACAACCTATACAGTCATTATCTATCAACCAAGTTTCACCAGCGTCTCACCAAGACAATTCAGAGGATGGTCAAAGGGACCTTGAAGCTACTCCCCTAGAGGTAGAATATGATTCTCCAAGACAAAGTGGAGTGCAAGGGTCTCATATGATAATTGATGTATTACAAAATTATATTTTTGCTCGAGCTGTGTTTTAAGGAATATTGTAGTGAGTTCATGTGGATGTTCTATAGAGTGACATATATGTTTTAAATAAGCTAACAAGAGAGCTAGTCTTCCTAGAGTCATTGCCAAAATTTTGTATCACATTCTTTTGATTTTGTTTATATAGAATACAATGTTAGCTTTAAAAAAAAATTAAAACTAAAAACATATTGGAATTGACAATAAATTTATAAACCTACAAATGTTTAAAATATATATATAATAATTTCTTAAAGAAAGTGTTATATACAAATGTTTAAAAAATTATATAATAATTTCATAAAAAAAGTGTTATATAATAATTAGAATTAAAATCCAAAAAAACACATTGAAATTGCCAATAACTTTATTATATGTTTTCAAAGTGAATCAAATTTTATATACAATTTATTCAAGCAACAATAAATAACACATTGAAATTGTCAATAAATATATTATAAATGTATAGGTTTTCAAAGTTAATCAAATTTTATATGATGATGATGATGATGATGATGATTAACGTCTACTAAGATCTAATTGGTCTATTAGACCTTAAGAGTGTAAGTGGTTACTTGTGATTCTTTAGAATTTTGTTTCTGTGCTCGAAAAGCATTAAGAGAAGCTTTCCAAGATCACCATACTTTTGTTGAGTTAAGAGGTTAAGAAGGTTGGTAGTGTGATCAATATTTTGAAAATGAGATCTAATATGGG
>ML783863.1:554662-625324 GCA_009831015.1 Picea engelmannii | reverse complement strand
AAGAAAGTTGCCATTGATCTATCTTTAGACAAGGTAGAATACAAAGGGGTATTTAACATAACCATTTAGGTTATGTGGCTACAACATTTTCTCACTGAGTTGGGCATTCTGTTTCATTGGTCGATCGTCATCTGGTGTGACAACCAGAGCACTCTGAAGTTTTGCAGAGATCCAGTTTAGAGGCAGTGAACAAAGCACATCGAGATCCACATGCACTACATCCAAGACTTAGTACATGAGGGGATCATCGACTTACAATTCTTTCCTTCAGGAGAACAAACGGCAGACATTTTCACCTAGTCCTTCACTAAGTAGAAATTTTATTCTTTGCGAGGTCATCTTGGAGTGAAGGACACAGTTGCCTAGAAACTGTAGCTATTCTTTTTGCATACATTGTACCTTGAGGGGGGGGGGTTTCCCATGAGTTTTTACCTCTTTCCTCACTTTATTTTTAGTGTATCATTTGTACTTGGGTACCTAACATGGCCTCGTTGCTGGGACCCAATCTTTATTTTCACCATAGTGATGTTCAGGGGGGGTGTTGGAGTTACTTCACACACACCTAGGATTTTTTTTTCATAAGGTTTTTCCTTGTTTATTAGTCATAATTAGTCATTATCTAGTCTCCTATATTTTAGGGGAGAATATTTTACCTAGAGAATATTCTCTTTCAGTTGACACTTCAGTTTAACTAGTTGAGTTGAGTTTAGATGTTGCATTGGGATCATCATCATGCAACATTGGGATCATCACCATGCTAATTCTACCTTGCCTTGGTATCATCACCAAAGTGGCACATTAGCCTTGATTCCCTGAGTTAACTCCTCACTACTCTCTGTTCAATCAGTTAACTGAAGACTAGTTGACTAGTTAACTCAACTAGGTGGCAGTTCACTCCCGTAACTACCTGAGAGACTAGAATAGGTGGCAGTTCACTCTTGTAACTGTTGGTGTGTGTCTAGATCACTCTAGACCACCAATATGGCACATTGTTTTACCTCAATTCGAACTCATTGAGATATACAGAGTATATCATGTGTAAATTATTCATTATTCACAACGGTTAATGAGAATTCTTCCATTCTTTATCTCGTTCTTATTCTTTATCCAATTCTCTTTGCAAATGTGTGTATTATTGTTTAGATAGATCTATTATGTGTAGGTTCATCACATTTATAGGACTAAGTCTCCTACTTCAAAACTCTTTTCTTTAGCCTTGTGCTTGTTGAACCATATTTTAACTATTTATTGGTGAGCTATAAATTTTGGTTTAGCCTTTTCTTTTCTTCTTCTAATATGAGCAGGGTGTAAATTATTTGTTGTATGACTGATGAAGACTCCTCTCTGTAATATTGGGCTAGTTGAAGATATGGGAGGTAAATCCCGTTCAGGAAAATAGCTTCTTGTCCATATGCCAAAAAGTACAGGGAATTCCCTATGGATTCTTTAGGTGTGAACCTATTGGCCCATTGTTGTGGGTGGGAAATCCCCCTACGAAATATAATTAAGGGTTTTGTAATGCATGCATAAAATGACCTAAATTATCCTACTTATTACCAACATCCCAATCATAAACCCCATTATTCATATGCAAATACAAGGTTAAAAAGATCAAGTTATTGTACCTTAGTTTTCATGTTTGATGTTGATCCCTTAATGTTTGGTTGATCCTTGACTACAAATATCCTCCCAATGCTGACCTGCATCCATAAAAAGACAAACAAAGAACTCCACATGCATATGATCTATGAACTAATGGGTTATAGATTCTATCAAAATATAATCAAATTTAAACATTGAAAACCTCATACGGTGGGACGAGAAACTTACATTGAAAGTAACTTACAATAGTGAGATCGACCACTGCTCCTCGAATCTAGTCCTAGGCTCTTCTTCAACTATGCTCCAACTAATTTTGTATATGCTTCTCTTCACACAATGGTTGCGAAAGGTTGGGGTAAAGGGAATGTAAAATCGGGTAGAGTTTCTTTATAATTATTTTCCTTCCCCAAATGGGACCCCTACCCCTTATTTTGTAGGCTATAAAGGGATAGGTATTTGGTCAAGCAACTGGCTATGGGTAGTCAAATGATTTAGGTAAATTACCCAAAACTTTGATTTCCGTCTGCAACTTTCCATTTTGTGTGCTTTTGTAGGTATACGTGGGTTGTAGTGGGTCAGATAGCATATACACGCATACAGTAGTGGAGTAGGGCATGTGTGCCTTTAAAAAGGGTTTTTTTAAGAAGAGTTGTTCAGTAGTGGCTTGGAAAAAGATGTAAAATGAGATGGCCTGATGCCAGGTAAGCATATCTGGTGCAAATTAGAGTTATAACACCCATAGGGCATTATGAAGTAGATTGTGCCAGTTCCTTTGTTTGTCTACAACCATCTTATTTAGCATTCTCACTAGATTCTTATTAGTTGATTCTGCCACCCCATTTTCCTATGGATAATAATTTGCAGAGTACCTAATTAAGATTCCTTTGTCTAAAGAAAACTCTGTCAATCAGGTGGAAGAAAAATAAGCTACATTATCAAAAATTAGGACAGAAGGGACACCAAACCTTGTAATTAGTTGTTTCTCTATGAATTGGATCACCACTTTCTCGTTTACATGAGTTAGAGGGATATCCTCTGCCCATTTTTTGAAGTCATCAGTGGTAGTCAGAATGTACTTGTGTTGTTTTGAAGAGCTTGGTGTAATTTCTCCTATGATATCCAACCCCCATTGCTGTAACTGGTTGGAGTGGGACTGTTGCTCTCTTTTCTCTCCCGATGCTCATTTGAAAAACTTTAAAGTTTCTAGCATATGTGTGGACATATTTGAACAAAATGGGCCAATAATAACAATCTCTCAATATATTATGAGTGGTAGTGTTTCCTACGAAATTTCCACCGATAGGGACATCATGGAGCTCCTTCAAAAATTGGTCCTCATATTTATGCTCGAGACATCTTAATAGTAACCCATCATAGTTAACTCGAAAGAGTACCGAATTTATGAGGTGATATTGTATGGATTTTAACCTGAGATCTCTCCTTTCCCTAGGGTTGAGATTTTCTGGACAGGTCCCATGGTATAGGAGGTAAGTTATCTTCTTGTACCAAGACTCTCATCCTGGGGAGATGTATGAAAATTCTCCACACCATAATGCCATTTTATTCTCCGACTCGGGATCTTCATTTACTTGGTCCTGGGCTTCGGCTGCAAGTTTTCATAACCCTTTCCCTTTGAATAGTTTGGCAGGTTTTATATCTAGATCAAATTCCTAAACCACTGGCATCCAATTTCCTCTTCTTTCCCCCATCTCCTGTTCAGTGAACAAGGATCGGATAGCAGGGTGAGGCACAATCACTTTGGTGTGGTTTTTTGAGGATGTAAGACCTGAAGTGTTTTAATACCTTATATACTACATAAGCTTGTTTATCTATGGTAGGAGAATTTAGTTGGGCTCCATGGAGGTTGGTACTCATGAACGACATCGGGGCCTCATTGTTGTCGTCATCTTTTTGAGTAAAAAACACAACTAACAATTGGTCGGAGGTGAAAGTATAGAGGATATAGCGGTCTTGAAATCGGGACTTTGCAATATGAGGGATTGGGATATAGCGGTCTTAATGTCGCTTAATTATTTCTTTCATTCAACGTTGCACTTAAATTCAACATCCTTATGGATCATATTTTGTAAGGGTTTGATGGTTTCGGTGAAATTGGGAGCGAAATTCCTCACAAAATTAATTTAATTGAAAAAATGACTACATAGCCTTCTTGTTGTGAGGTAGTGGAAGTTGAGCAATAGAATTAAATCTCTCGAGGTCTATACAAATGCATGCCTGGGATATAATGTGACCTAGTAACTTACCTTCCTCGACGCCAAAAATTGTTTTATTGGGGTTTAAGGTATATCGTATTTCCTACACCTTTCAAAAATATGAGTTAAGTGTTGGATGTGATCTTCTATGTTCTTCGAATACATGGTTAAATCATCCAAGTAAACCACTACACACTTGTTGATCATCCCCCAAAATTCTACATCCATGGCTATCTGGAATGTCGCTCTTGTGTTAATCATCCCAAAGGGCATGCGTTTATAAGAGAAAGTTCCCCACTTGGTTCGGAAGGTAGTTTTCAAATGGTCTTCCCCTGAAACTAGAACCTGGTTGTAGCCTGAGAAACCATCTAGTAGAGAAAAAATCTCAGAGCCAGACACGGTCTGGAAGATTTGTTCCATGGGTGGAACTGGGTAGTTATCTTTTTTTGAAGCCCTTGTTGAGATTTCTGAAATCTACGCATAAGCATATCTTCCCGGACTTCTTCCCTACCGGGACTAAATTAGCTACCCATGCAGAATGTCTAACCTGGAAGATGATTTTGGCATCTAAAAGTTTCTTCAATTCTTGATACATGAGTGGTTCCAAGGATGGGTGATAATTTCAGAGCTTCTGTTGGAAGGGTTTTACTTCGGGTTTTAATGGGATAGTATGTTTGATGATATAGGTATCATAGGTTATCAAATCTCAATAGGACCAAGCAAAGACATCTTGATATTGTCTAAACAATTTGAGATAAGCCTTTCTCTCCTCCTTAGATATATTCTTACTGAGGTTTACATTATTTGGGTTTTTCGAGGTTCCAAGATTTATAGGTTCATGCAGGGACAGGAGATACCTGTCTTTTCATTTTTAGGCCCCTTAAATCTCTCTTTCAGATCAAACATATTTTCCAAATTGGCTATCCCTTTTGGGATTGTGTGAGACTTTGATCTATCAATAGGTCGACATGTTTGAGGATCCATTTCTGTCGATTTCTCCTGGAAAACTTTATCGTCAATAGCCAAATCTTTGAAATTATCTTGGTTAGTCGGGAAGTTTATGATCTGTTCATCTCCTTTGAATATTTTCCAATCAGAAATATTGTAGGGTTCTGATGTTTTGTAGAGTAGTTCCATGGTGAATTGGGAGGCTTCATAATCCTCTAGAGGTGATAGCCTTGAGGCAATTGTGGCTAGGGAATGAGTGAGAATATTCTTTTCTCTAGGAATCATGGTGATATTGAAAGCTTCAAAATGTTCTATTAACCTATGCACTTCCTGCAGATAATTTTTTAGGCACAGGGTGTTGTGATGTATAGTATTACTTACTTGCCTAACGATAATTTCAGAGTCCCCAAAAACCTTCAATTGTTTGGAAGTTAAGTCTATGGATTTCTTCAATCCTTGTACTAGAGATTCATATTTGATAGTGTTATATGTACATTCAAATTCTAGCCTACAGGATAGGAAATAGCAGTTACCTTAAGGATCAATGATGATGCACCCTACTCCTGACCCTTTTTGCTATTTAGATCCATCAAAATATAAGGCAAGGCATGTAGGTCTTTCGTTCTCTATTATTTTCCTTTTCTTCTGTTTCTAGCTCTATGTTTTCTGACATAGGTCCTTGGAAGAAGAGGTTCTCCACTTTCGGTGTCGAATTTTTTTCTTGAAACACCATTTCAGAGTTCTAGGTGAGAGGGATGTCGGATAGGAGAGGGGAAAGGTTCCCGAAGTAGGAGTCGCAGGAACAATTTCCTAGCATAGAGAAATCTATCGATGAGGGTTTTTTCAAGGTTTCTAGGTCAGTGATGGTATGTTTTAGATACCATTCCCTATCATTTCTGATAATATTTGTGTACCCCTTCAGTGGAAGCTAAAGGTGAGCCCATTCTGCACTAAAGTATCCATTCAAATTTTCAAACCAGTATTAGCTCAATAATAGTCCATAAGATTTCGATATATCTACCACAATGATGTCAATCACTTGCACAAACTTAGGATGTCACTATTCTAATCATTACATCTTTGAGTTCTCCCATGACTTTGACTTGAGTTTTGTCTAGTTGTATTACATGTTTATTGCTCTTGAGAGGCACAACATTTATTTTTTTTCAAATAGACAAGGGCATAACATTGAAATATGCTCTTGAATCGACCAAACAATTGTGGAGGTTCCTGTTGAGGACTTAAAATGTTAAGAGAATGGTGGAACAAAAGGTGTTACCTTCCTATCTTTTGAGCAGGTGTTTAAAGTCGGTTTATTCACCAGATCTGTGGGAGATAGATTTCTTTCCTGACCATTACTAGTCGTAGGGTTTTCTACTGAGTTGAAAGCTTGTAGCAGAAAGTCCTTTTTCTGAGGGATCCTGCATATTTCCATAATTGATATATTAGAATTTAACTTCTTCGGATATTTAACTATGTTTTAATCCAGTTTAGGAGATTCTCAGGTATGGATGCTTATAGGTTTTTTACTGGGACCAAAAGGTGCTCTCGAGTGATTGGGAGTTTTATTACTCCTCGAAGTTTGGGTGGAAGTGATGTATTTTGAGACAAGTGGAACTTTAATCCATGTTTTATCCACCAAGAATTTTGTGGGTTGTTCATGAGACTCAAACAGGTCGTTGGAAAGAATTATTAGGTCGGGGTCCCATATCAACATAGTTGTATCTTCTGGTGGATCAATCTCTTCTTGATCGAAAACATTCATAACTGAACTGGTTGGTTTTTCAGTTAGGGAGACATCATCTAGAAACCAATTTTCCTTCAAATTCATGGCATGCACCCATTGAGGGAAGTATCCTTTAGAGTGATTTTCTTGGTGATAAGTATAGAAAGAATAAGATGCTACATTTCCCATATCAATATTTAAGTTAGTTGGGGAAGGTTCAATTGTTTTGAACGACAGATTTCTTTTAAATAAAGGATGATAGAGCCTTTCACCTTGGTTTCCTTCTCCTATGTTTCTCTTCATGCCTATAATCTTGTTTGATAATTTCTTAACCATGCGTTCTAGATCTTCTATGTCTCCATTACCCTTGTCGGGAGTCTGTTATTCTTGTTTCCATGGCAGTCTAGTCAGAACAAGTCCTCTCTTGGGAGGAGGTTGAGATTCTTTATTAACTAAAGAGACCTGGTCTTCTTTACACCCTTTCATATGGAATTCTATCATTTTTGCTTCTTCAAAATTATCATCTAAATTCCGTTTGGCAGCCCTCTTCACAAACATTGAAATAGAAGCTGGGAGCGCATTAGTGTATACTTCGATTTGCAAATCTTGAGTTGGTTTGGCTTCGGGATGGAATTTGTTTAAGATGGTTGTGAACCTTTGATTGAAATATTTAACCTTCTCTTTCAAACTCATGGTGGTGTCAAACAACCCAACCATCAGAGATCCCATAGTAGTCTCTTCTGCAAATTTATCTAGAAAATATTTTTGAAACTTTATCCAGCTAGTTATGGATCCTATAGGTAAGTTGAAATACCATGTGGAGGATGAGTTCTCAAAAGTGTAGGGGAATAGCTTGCAAACTGTGTGTTCATGGTGGACGTTCATAAGCCTAATTTCTAGTATAAATTTCTTGATATGATCTTCAGGTAGTCTTGAGGTATCAAGGTCAAATTTAGGAAGTAACTTCTCTAGATGTCGGGGAAGGTTATGGACTGGTCCCGGGAGGGCCAAAGAATCTCTGGCCAATCAGGGTTGATTGTTTAGAGGTGGGTTCCCCCTTCCTTCATTATGGTCATTCTTTCCTTCCATATTCTTAGACTCTGAGTTATGCACCTCCTCTTCTGAAAAATTGTTTGGTTCAGAGACGTTACCGGATGGTGTTTCAGGTATCAAATCAAGAGGATCTTAGATTTTTGTGATTACGAAATCTATTAAGTTTTTTATCAAGTGCATGAAAACCTCGGAGAGAGTACTAACCATTGGTATAATTTTTTGTTTTCTTCGAGGAAGTATCGGAGCTAAGGGAAACATAGCGATCTGTTGAGAATATGCTCTTGTAATTATTATGAATTGATTTACTTCCTCGTGAGGAAGAGAATAAGGTATTTCAGGATGAAAAGATTCTTCCTTAGTCTAGGGTGATTTATGCATTTCAGGAGTGCTCAGTGTGTGTGGGATGTCTTGGGAATGACTGGCCATACATATGGGTTGTTTTGAATCTATAGGTTGTTTGAAATACTATATAAAATATATATTCAACCATTCATTCTCAAGCCCTCCTTCTAGTGCCAATTTTTTTGACAGGTCCTAAATCCCTTGATTCAACAGTAGGAACCAAACCCTCCACTGAAGCCCAATTAGACTTTGCATCATTTAAAAGTGGAATGATTCTCCAAATCTTGTGATATGACCAAATTATCGATGGGCTTTACGTTTTCTTGTGAAGGATCTTCCTTTGGTTTGGACTATTCTCTTTTTTAATTTTCTCTTGGGTGGGACTGATATGAGATGTAAGCCAGTATACACCAACTTGGAAACAAAAAAATGTATTAAGTTCTACCTACTAGGGAAGAGTATGAGCTTGGGATAACCCACTACTCAATCATGCAGACGAAAATTTTATACCACAGGCCTAGTACTAATACATTAACCATGTGAACATCCAATTACTTTCTAAGATACTAATTATCAGAAAGAAAACACATATGCGATAAGATAATGGCAAGAAAAATAATTCATCTACCATAATCATTCATCACATAATAACACAACGATTCATCTTCATCATTAAAGCGAAGAACAACAAAACATTGCACCAGATAACTTGACAACATAATTAATTCCTCTTACTCATTACAACATCATTCATGAAATGAGATAGAAAATAATTCTTCTCCATGTCCAATCACATGCATTTGATGAAAATACTTTGTCTTTGGTCTAGAAGGACTTCTCAATTCATAGCTTCAAAATAATTCTTAACAACCAGAAAGAAAGAGTTCTCGCAACAACCATTGGCCCTTAACTAGTTGGTCGACGTTCTTATTTATAACATAAAATTCAACTGAAAATAACAGCTAAGTTCATCTTAACAAAAAAAAATTGCCACATGGTGCCTTCTTCTAACAATTTCTTTAACAATCAACTCAAGATATCGCTTGAATGGGGTGCCTTTTCTCATACTCTGACCAACTAATAAACAATTCCTCGCAATTTTGGTCCCATGGAAATCTATGATGTTCCATTGGAGCCACGTAAAATCCTCTGATCTCCATCACATGTGCTTGGTACTTCACTAGATTGGTGTTTAACTATTGTAACACAGTCCACACTCTAATCAGATGTTCCATAAATCATTGAACCTTCCCAGGTGATCTATCGATTACTTTGGCTAGCTCTTCAACCCATAGTGAATCTTGCTCGGCATGCTATCTGACTATGTCGCACAAGTCGATGAAGTTGTCGGGGTCACCGAAATCGGGGAACCCAGTATATTTTATAGCCTTGTTGATTTTTATCCAATGTTTCTCGCATTTGGCCCACTGTTCTTGAATTTCCTAGTGTGGTTCCTAAGACATCTTATCCCAATACTCAGTTGCTCGCTTGATGTGATTAAGACTGCTTTTTCTTATCATCCGGATATGATGTTCCTCTTTATCTCGGCTCTATTTGACTACATTGATGTATACAACTTGCCGCACCCTCTCATGCCACCTCTCCATATCCTTTCACATTGATAGCACCGTGAGCATGTGTTTGTGGAGTTTGGCTATCTTCATAGCTTTTTTGAACTTGTCATAAGCTTCTTCAAACACACTTCTCAGGTATACAGCGATTTGTGTGATGCCCTTATATTATTTGGCCAGATGACGCCAATGTTATAGCTCCTTCAGGGCAGTGGCTAGCTTCTTTTCATCCCATTTGGCTCTATCCAGGGTGGCATCTCAGAGCGCCTTCCCCATGCCGATGAGATCAGATGTTCTGGAACTTCCTATGTTTATCAAATTCTCCTCTATATTGATGAGGATGGAGCGATCTAACACGATCATCCTTTTCTTTGTGGTTCTTTGGACTATGGATTTCCTCTTTTGATCATAGGAGATCACCCCATGTGAGTGTGTTTCTTAGATTTTCAGTGGTGTATATATGTTCAATGTCAGGTTCTCGAACTTCCTCATTGTTCTCTGAAGGCCCTGCCTCTGCCTGTTGCTTGTCTGGGATTTGAGTATCGAGCCGAATAGAGGCATCAGTAAAAGACTCGATATTTACTTTCTCATCGACCATCGAATCACCTATTTCCTTTTGCGGGGATCCTTCCTTTGGATTTTCTGGCTCTAACTTATGCTTCAGATTGTTGGCTCGGGTCTCCAACGCTTCGAGCTTCATTTTTTTGGGAACATTTTCATCTTCTATTTCCTTTCATGGGACTTCCTAGGTTTGAACCCCAGGATCAGGAGAAGAAGTTTTCTCAGGTCCCTTTTCTTCCTGGACATGCACAGGGGTATTGAGAGGTGACTCTGAGCTCTCATCATCACTATATATATTTATAAACACGCTCAAAGGATTAGGCACACTCGTCTCTATTGATACCCTACCCGTTTATAGTTGAGTCGTCACACCTATTGGTGATCCGACTGGTAAAACTGTGGAATCAGGGTCACCTGACCCATTGATGTTACCAAGGTTTATGGAATCATGGTCTCTTGTCCCCACTGGGATTTTTTTGGGTTATCGGTCAGATTCCTTGTCCATCTGAGGAGTTATGAGTTATCCTACATCCACTTCATTAACATCTAGGCCTCTTGATACATGAGTCCCCCAATCCACTAAACAGTTTGAACCTCGGAGAAATCCTGATCTAGTATCAGGGTTACCTGGGTGATCTCTATCGCTTGGCTTCCTGGGGTGATCCAACTGCTCCGACTGATATCATTTCTTCTCTTGTCTTGATGGTCTCCTGAACTATTTTTTCTAGGATTGTTTCTTGTTCATCCCAACTCATAGCCTTGAATCTTTTTTCCTTGGGGTTAGCCATACTTTCCACCACCTCTTCCCAATCTTGAGCATTTTCAATGAATATTTCATCTTCAAACCTATCATGGGCATATGGCCAATGCGATGATACTTGTGATGCATGCTTTAGGACTAAACCTTTTGGGTCATGCTTGTGAAAGCAACTAGTCTGGAAACGAAACTCCAGTTGGTTCAACCCTTCTTGTTTGGCTTGAGAAGTGCCCTTTACCATGTAGAAACCAACATGGAACCCGTAGGGTATGAAGTCTTGCTTCTTATCTTTTACCAAAGTAGCATTGTAACCTTGTAGGATGGTTTGATAACAGATTCCTCCTACTATTATTTGGTCAGAGACATATATAGGTAGCATATGAGGTTCTTTGGTGGCACTGAAAACCATGATGTGGGTATCGCAATCATCTAGATACCAGTGGTTGACTTTCGATACAATCTTCTTGGCTGCATCTGACAGCCTTGGGAACACTTTATTTAACAAAAAAATAAATGTGTGTGATAAACTAGTCGCAGATGAGAGAGTATGATTTCTTGTACCTGTTCTCCAACAAGATGTCGAAATAAACATGGACTGGGAGCTCTGAGGTGTGCCAGCTTAAGTTCATTCCAGCAAAGGAATTTATGTCGCAGATGACGTCCAATAGATAATATTCCATATAAAAGGATGGCATTTCTCCCTCTTTCGGTTTTTGAGCCCGTCGTATGCAAGTGCTCAACTGTTTGGAGATGATAGCACCCCAATTGAAACTTATTCCTGAAATAGATACCGTATAAGCTAGAGGCATCCAAGCCTCTAAAAACTGGGAAAACTATTTCTCCCCATGCAATCGGTAGAGTAGATCCATCAAATATAAGTATGACTCTATTAGGTTGGCTATTGGATACCAGTCGGAGGTCTAATTGGTGAACTTCTTATCCTCCCTCCAACAAGATTCCATCACCTTGTTGGTGTCATATTTCTCATAGAAGCATACAACAAAATCGTTATTTAGCTGTTCTTCCGGCTCTCTGAGCTTGTAATAATTTTTCACTTCTACTGGAAGGAAAACTCCAATGCATACGCCATTGTCATAATTGATCAAACAACTTTGCGTGTCAGTGTGATCGATAAGATATTTCAAAAGTTCTATGCAGGTGAATACCAGAGTATTGCTCGCAATCATGTGTAGATATTCCTTCCAGACATCCAGGATGACTTCATCGTCACGTTTTATTATGTCGGGATCATTGTGGGGGGTATACTCGGGGAAAAAATCCTGCTTGATTTTCTTGAAAATTTCTTCCTAGCGCGGGAACAATGTCTTGGTCCCGATGTTCACCTCTGTGTCTCCAAAAGATGAGGGATGAATGAAAGCTTTCTTGGTGGATGTTTTGATGAAGGGAACCAACTTTGGAGAAAACTCTAGTTGCTTCACGACCGCTGGGGAAGGTCCTTCTCCCTCATCTGGTTCCTATAGATTTGGAGCTCTTGGAGATTTTGTGGTGGTAGGTTTCTTCAGAGGCATTATTCCTGCAACTGAAAATGATCTTTGAGGCATGTGTACAGAGTAACATTGGATAAAGTGTATGAAATAAGAATAAACATCCATGGAATGGTACATACCTATAACGCTTGCTAAAATGTTGTTTAATACTCACTGGACCTTGGAAGTTATCCCCTGACTACTCATCTCGCTCCTCTGGATGTTTTGAACTCTTTCATGCAAAGAATAACCTTGTTTACAATGACTTAAAAGAATATAATGAGAGAGATCCTACCAGTCGTATCAACCAGTTAATATAAGTAATGGATGAAATTCAAAACAATCTTTCATCGAGATTCTGCAAATAAATTCTACATGGGTTGACGACGGAATCACAAAGGGAGGTGCATTGTATCAGCATGATCAAACAATCCTTTTTATTTTTCGTACGAATTAGAAACTAATGTGAGATCCTAGAATCAAATAACCTTTGAAATGCGTCGTATCTAGCATATCTCAGTGCTAAAATGTCCCATCGCGTAGCATTTCTTAGTGGACAGATTGGGAATCGGCGGTATCCTCTTATTTTTGTGTAGGTTTCCATTGATATTTTTCTAAAAACAAAAACTTCCGACATTGATTCATGTTGACATGGCGTCACTGACTCAGGGCTCATTAAATAAAACCTGGAACTCAACTCATGAGTATTGGTCAGACTCGGGCCTTTTTTTGCATTGAAAGCGCTAAATTGAGCTAGACATTGTGACTGTCCATGTCGGGTGAGTATCGGGGATCGACCTTCGGAAATAAAACTAACGCGCATTTTTTTCGTGGGTTATCGTTCGTCGAATTCGTCAATACCAAAAACGTTTTAGATATCGGTGATCGACGATTATTATTTCATTTTTGTTCAACACTTATTCTTTTGACCTCTCACTGATGTTGAAGGTATCGGTGATCGACGATATCTTGATGAAATTCACTCGAAAAAATAAAATGTATGTTCACCAACGCCAATGAGGATCGACGATTGGCGACTACAGTGTTCTCTAGTGATTTTCTTCTTCCTTTAATTCTTTCCGATGTCGATCCTACGAGCGGGTTGGGAAAGGTTTTGGTTGTCGATTCTTCAGTTCTTTTAGTTACACAACTTTTTCATCTCCAAGAAAACTTAAAAAAAAAAATGAAAAAAAAATTGACAAGCACAGGCAACATTTTCATACCGAGGTCGAATTTAGATAATGAAAAGATCAAGTGGTACCCAAAATACTAGAAATTTGAGATAGGATTTTTAGAATGTGTTGAGTGCTCAACACGTTGCTCACAACTACGAGTCCTGAGAGTTACAGCATTGAGATTCTAGACAAGTTGCGTTGGATCCCGAATAAAGAGAAGGAATGCCTGAGGGTCTCTGTGGCAGAGAAGGGTGGAGGTTTGTTCTCTCAGGTGGTGGAATATCGGTACTTGGATTGCTGGGAGAGCTAGGATACCTATGAGATATTGGGTGCTAAATGGTTTAAGAATCCAGGTAACACTCTTGAACTGTCCTTGTGGATTCATAGGCCCGGCTCGGGGGTGACGCTCCTGTTGAGATTTGGGATAGTAGTCTCTATGGTTGGGTGGAACATCCTTGGTCTGCAGCTAGTTGGTTTCATCTTTCATAAAGATAATTTCTCTCTGTTATGGTATCATTTACATGTATATGAATGTATTTTCGTTGTATATTTAATTATCGTTTAATTGAATCTTTAGACTATGCATGCTTGTTGACTACTGTTGTGCATGTTGTTAAAGTATTTTATTTTATGCATCTTTAATTTTTTTAAAGGTATTGACAAGAGAAAGAATCCCAAGGATTCGCTTGAAGGTAGCATGGTGCGGCCTATGGGTTGTTGGGAATGTTACAGTTTGGTATCAGAGCTTCTATTTGAAACATTGGGTCAAGTCTATTGGTCAGAGTCTCGTGGTTACAGATCGAACTATGACCATGGAGTTGAAAATCTTAGGAGGAATGGCATTGCAGAATCTATGCAAGAGTTATATTGTCAAAGATTAGTTGTAAGGGGTTCAAAGGATCATGACCATCCCCCTTCTAATTTGGGAGTGATCACCACTATAGGATCAATAGATAACTGGGATCATTGGATTGGAGGACAGGTGAACAGGGGGTGTCTAATAAAAATGAGGCAAGGGTTAAGGTCACAACCGTCGGATCCCATTGGAGAGTGATATCAACGAATAAGAGGCATGGTAGGGAACCAATTCTCACAAGAGACAATTTCCCAAGGCATTCCCGCAATCCAAACCATGGTTTCCCTAAGGGGTTATGTGTCAACCTCAAGAGAATTGTGGGGCGAAAAGAGGGTTACTCCAAACCGTTGATGCCTGGCCCTACAAATTGAAAGGCATGAAGTGATGTGACATGTTAGGGCTCAAACATTGAAACTTTGTATAGCCGGAGTAGATCCTGACCAATGATCAACAAGAGGTACGTTTCAACAGATTAGTAACTCCAGAGAAATATGTTCGAGAGGTTTTCAGTTGAGATTTTAAACTCGTGAAGCTCGGAGAGTCGGAGAGATGGAGTAAATATTGATTGTACGATCATGTGAGATAGATCTCAGTCACTAGATCATCCAGAGTAATTCTCAAGAGTCGAATCATCTGAGGTGAATTTGGGTCATCTGATCCAGAAGAGATGTGGTGTAAATATGTGGATTTCAGGTGAAATCCTGAAGTAAGACTCAATCGTCTGATTCAAAAGGACATGAGACAGAATATCATGTACTTTGAGGGGTTTGAAGTTTGAGATTTCCAAAACCTGAAGACCCAAAAGGATCTCAGTCATTGATCTCCCAAGAGCCATGTGTCACCAGATCGAGAACTTTGGATAAAAGCTAGCAGGGCCAGATAAGTTTTGAACTTTGATATTTTTGAATTCTAAAGACCTGGAGTAAGCCTCAACCATCAGATTGAGGAGAACACGCAGTGCAGATATATGGAATATAGATGAAGACTCGAATTGAATCTTAGTCATTTGATCTAGGAGGACACATGGTGACAGATTGGCCAATTCATGAGTTCAGAGTTCAGGATAATTGGATGTGTTCTAGTTTGGAAACTCCCAAAGCCCTGAAGCCTGAAGAGTCAAAGTGATGGGGCACAATGACATCACTAGGAGGTGATGTGGACCCAGGAATTTCTGAAGTGATGTGGCATGTGGATGTCACCTAGGATGACGTGAACATATGGGATGTGTGCCACGTGTCAATAAGTTTTGAGCATTTGGAGTATTGAAAAGTCAGTTAGAAAGTGACATGTGTCATCTGCCTGATTGGATCACGTGTTTGCTTCCAGTATTTCACCACGTGGCAGCAGATCTTGCATTATATAGACTAAGCACTCCAAAGGGGAAACATGTGATAGGTTGCATTGGGTCAAAAAATATCGAAGGCCTGAAAGTCAGAGTACATATCGACCATTGATTTGAAAAGACACACGTCGAAGGATTGTCGACTTCAAGTGAAAGCACTACGGGAGAAACTACAGAAGGAAGTTTTGAAACTTCTAAAGCCTGAAGATAAAAAATGATTCACAGTCACTGATCTATGGGAGGACACACATCGGTAGATCATGAACTCCAGGTAAAATCATTCTGGTATGAGGCAAGCGAGTAAAGCTGAGACTCCTGAAGCACAGAGTCCCATAGTGGATCTTGATCATTGATTGTGAAATAGGATGAGGACCGTTGATCCGGTCATGGATGAAAGATCCAAAGTCCCGAATCTCTGGACAAGCACATTTTTTATCTAAGAGCAGGGTCATGTCCATGGTCATAAACAGATTGAGAGTTGAGGGAAGGAGGGATAAGGGACGAATTGATTGTCTTTGAGACAGAAAAGTGTTAAGGAAGGATTTAACCACAGTTTCTAGTCGTGGTCACCTGGGAAGGTGGTTTGAATGAAGTGCTTGCACAAGATGATATTTTGTGTCAGCCAAGGATAACATGACACTTTTATTTTCAGAGAATGGGGATATGATATCCATGAACAAAAAAAAGAAAGAGACCTGTAGCATGGTTTGGCAATTTTTTTTATCATATACATAATTATAAAAAAATGGTCGATTGCACATTTTGCAGAATTAATGGGTTTAAACACATCAACTCGGGATGCGTATTGAGGAAATGGAAGAAGGAGAGGGATCCTCCAGTCATGATAAGGAGGCCGAAGGCCAGAATACTAGAGTTGGTAATGCAGAAACAAAGTCCAATGGATGCAAGGGAAAAGGAGAGAAGGAAAAGTTAATAGAAACACTAAGAAGCCTAAATATGGAAGTGCAGAGCTACAAAGAAGACAACGAGAGACTGATGAGAGAGAAAATTTAGATAAATTATTGAGTTTTCCAGAGCTTAGATTAGTTGCAGAGACAAGCGAAGAAGGGATAAAACTCAATACGAGAGGAAGACGGTAGGTGCCATGAAAGAAGGAATGATCATGGAAGAGTTGGTTATTCTATAAGTGCTAGCAGAGCTCGTGGACACCACCCAGCTCCATACTTAGAAATAATTTTTTATGCATTGGAAGATCCTGTAAGCACTCCAAAGGTGTCTCCTATCAGACACCAAAGAAGGAAACAAGAGTTAGATAGTTTTCAAGGAGATCTGAGGAAGCTCAAGCCAGCTTCCTTGGATGGTGAAAGAGAAAGGGAAGATGATGTCGAAGCATGGTTTCTTGGACTCCAGATATATTTTTAGTTGCATAAATATTCATTGAATCTAGAAGCTAGGATTTCCACCTACCATTTACATGGTAAAGTTGCAGTGTGGTGGGACCAACTGAAGAAAGTGGAACATGTTAATGAAAGTAGGATCACCTGGAAGAAGTTCAAGAAGTACTTCCAGAAGGAGTACCTCTCAGAGCATTTCTATGACAGTAAAATGTAGGATTTCTTTGAACTCAGGTTGGGAAGCATGACTATGGAAAATTACAATAATAATTTATTGGGATTGTTAAAGTATGTCAAGTTCATTGGTGATGAGAAAGTAAAAATACATAGATTTCTAAGTGGTCTTCCAACCTTTTATAAGGAAAATATCAAGTCTGATGAACCCAAGAGCTTGATTGAGGCCATCAGGAAGGATAAATACCTGTATGAGAAAGTCCAGGGAAGATAATCCCTACAAAAATATTGGAAGGACAAAAAAAATGCAAAGTCCGATCAGAGGAGGAAAGGATTCAAACCTCCCTTCAATAGGAACGAGCCTAATAGAAATAATCAAGATCAATATGCTAAGGGATATTTCAAGAAAGAAGATTCCTTGGGAAAAAGGGGAAGACCACCTATCCAATACTGGAGATGCAAGGAAGATCACCTTTAGAAGGATTTCCCACACAGAAAGGACAGAGTGAAGACTGTACACAACATCCAAGAGGCTACAACAGTCGACGATATGGGAAGAATCTATGTAACTTTAGATGATCGACAAGCATAGTACCAGTCCAATATGATCAAGGTGTAAGGGAAGATCATAAATCAACCTATTCCTATTTTGATTGATTCAATAGAAATTCATTTCTACATTGATCCTAAGATAGTGGATAGACTACATTTGGAGAAAAGTAAGCATGGAAAAGAAAGTTTGATTCAGTTAGTCACTGGAACCAAAAGAAGAATCCATGATATGGTCAGAAATTGTTCCATAAGTATTAATGGCATGAATACTAGTATTGATATAAATATCATACCATTGGGGTATTATGATACTCTGGTTGGAATGGATTGGTTGGATAAGCATCATGTTGTCCTAGATTGTCATAAAAATAAATTTACCTGTCTTGATGGAAATGGAAAACAAAGCACTGTGAAAGGAGTTCCAAGACCCATCTCTACAAGGGAGATTTCATCCTAAAAGCTAAAAATATGTTTTAGGAAAGGATGTCAATTGTATGAAGCTCATGTGGAAGAGCCAGATAATACAAAGGGGCCAAGCCTCAAAGATTTCTTGGTACTACAAGATTTTGAAGATGTATTCCAAGAAATACCTGGATTTCCACCAAGCAGGGAGATCAATTTCTCAATTGATTTAGTGTCAGGAGTTGCCCCGGTGTAAAAAATACCTTACAGCATGAGCACACCATAGTTAAAAGAATTACAAATGCAGTTGGAGGAATTGTTGAAGAAGGGGTACATATGTCCAAGTTTTTCACCTTGGGGAGAACCAATATGTTTTTCAAAAAGAAGGATAGAAACTTGAGGCTATGTATTGGCATCCGACAACTGAAAAAGTACACTATAAAGAACAAGTATCTTCTACCCTGAATTGATGACCTCTTTGATCAGCTAACAGGAGCAAAGATATTTTCAAAAATTGACTTGAGGGTAGGATACCATCATGTAAGAATCAAGGAAGAAGACATTCATAAGACAACCTTTAGGACCAGGTATGGGAATTATGAATTGGTAGTGGTTCCATTTGGAATGACCAATGCACCAACTATCTTCATGTGCTTAATGAATGGAATATTCAAGAATTATTTGGATAAGTTTGACATAGTATTCTGGGATGACATACTTATCTATTCTATGTCTGAAGAGGAGCATGAACATCACTTAAGACTGGTATTGGAAGTACTAATAGAACATCATTTGTATGCCAAGTTGAGTAAGTGTTTTTTTTATCAAGAGAAGATCCATTACTTGGGACACATTATTTAAGAGCAGGGCATAGCAGTAGATCCCACGAAGATTGAAGCCATTAAAGGATGACCAACACCCAGAAATGTGTCAGATGTCATATCTTTTATGGGATTAGATGGCTACTACAAAAGGTTCATAATAGGGTTCTCTAAGATTTCTCATCCCATCACTTCTTTGCAAAACAAGGGAACTAAATTTGAATGGACACTCAAGTGTGAAAAGAATTTTAATCTATTGAAGGAATTACTTACTAGTGCACTTGTGTTAAAGATTGTTGACCCAAAGGAAACGTTTTTGGTATGTACAGATGCATGTAAGGAAGGAATTGGGGGAGTACTCATGCAAAATGGACATGTCATTGGATATGAATCTATAAATATTAAGGAACATGAGAGGAACTATGCTACCCATGACTAGGAACTTGTTGCCATTGTTCATGCCTTGTGGATGTGGAGGCATTATCTCATGGGGAATAATTTTGAATTAGGGACAAACCACATTGTCCTGAAGTATCTTTTTGAATAGCCAACCTTGAATTCTAGGAAAACAAAATGACTGGAATTTTTAAGTTAATATAACTTCGATATAAAGCATATCAAGGGAAAGGAGAATAAATTTACAGATGCACTTAGTAGAAGAGTGCATATCATGGATGCTACTATTGTCAGTATGCATCAGTCAGACTTAAAGAGAAGAATTTTAGATGGTCTTGTTACAGACTAGAATTACCTATAGGTAAAGGAAAACTTACAGCAAGGAGATGTACAATAGAAAATAAAGGAGTATGAGATAAAGGAAGACATACTACTCATGCATAAAAATAGAATCTATGTTCCTAGTTCCAGAGAACTGAGGAATTTGGTACTAAAGGAAATGCATGATGTTCCTTATGTTGGACATCTTAGTTACCAGAAAACAATTACAATAGTAAGAATCCAGTTCTTTTGGCCAGGAATGAAGAAGGATGTTGTTGATTACATCGCTCGATGTATGGAATGTCAGAAGGTGGAGGCTGAGCATAGGCACCCAACGGGTTTGTTGTAACCATTGCCAATCCTAGAGAATAAATGGGAAGTGATCACCATGGATTTCATCACAGGATTACCCAGAACGAATAAGAAACATGATTCAATCATGGTGGCGGTTGAAAAATTAACAAAGGTTGTTGATTTTGTGCATGTGAAGACAACGCATACAACGGCTAATATTGCAGAAATTTTCAAGAAGGAAATTGCTAGGTTGCATGGGATAACTAGGACAATCATCTCAGACAAAGATACAAAGTTTACCTCCAATTTATGGAGAGGATTTTTTAAATGATTTGGCACAAATCTAAACTTTATCACAACATATCATCCCTAGAAAGATGGGCAAACAAAGAGAGTCAATTGAATAATTGAAGACATGATGAGAATGTATGTGATGGATAAGCCATCTAAGTGGGAAGATTACTTACACTTGGTTGAGTTTTCATATAATAATGGGTATCAAGATTGATTGAGAGTGAGCCCATTATAATGGAGTATCTCATTTACGGTATCAAGATTACGGTAGGAAATGAGATACTCCAGTAATCTCGGACAACCTAGCAGATAGAGTGGTACTTGGTCCGGAGTCGCTCAAGGACATGGAAGACCAGGTGGTCAAGATCAAGCAAAATTTAAAGGCATCTCAGGATAGACAGAAAGTTTATGCATACAAGAATAGGACAACTAGAGAATTTAAAGTAGGGGAGCATTTACTTTGGAAAATGAAGCCCAAGAAAGTCTCTTTGAAATTGGGTAGTTGTACAAAGCTGGCAGCGATATTTTGTGGTCCATTTGAAATATTGGACAGAATAGGACCAGTTGCATACATGCTTGCATTTCCTTCTTCCATGAATGTGCATAATGTATTCCATGTCTCTTTACCAAAAACATATGTACATGATCCTAACCATGTTATTGATTGGCGTCTGATTTAGGTAGAGATGGAGGGAGATTTTCAGGTTCATCCAGTGTGGGTATTGGATAGAAATGTCAAAATTCTCCGGAGTCGAGTTATAGAGCTAGTAAAAGTTCAGTGGACCTGCTATGGTCCTAAAGATGCTACCTGGGAGCATGAAGATTCCATGCGGGTAGAGTACCCACGGCTTTTTGAATAAATTTGAGATTTTGATCTCTATTATGTATATGCACTGAGGACAATGCCAAAATAAGGGGGAGGGGATGTAACACCCCAGGTTTTGAACCCCCATTTTAAATAATGTATTGTTACAATGTTGAGAGGCTAGAGTGCCCAAACAATTATTAAAAGGCCAGTGTGCTCAAGACATGTAACGTTTTTTATCATTATTAATAATAAATTCATGGTTGATTGCTAGGCAAACAAGGACTAGAGTTATAGGGGGATATGATTCCACAAGAGAGGGGGCTTGAGGGAATAAGTCTTTATTCCTATTCTAATTACCCCTTTTTGACTAAGGGAGGGGATCGGTTATGTGAGCCTCTTGGGGAAGGCTAGGAGGTTCTTGATTTCCCACAAGGTTACTTAAACCTACCTCGCGTCTGATGGGGGGGTTCAACTTCGCTTATTTCATGTACATTCATTCATTTCCCTCATGCACTTTCATGTACCCACTTACCCATTCACTAATCCATCATTGTTCGCGTCTTGGCTTGGGAAAGGGAACTGAATTGTCGAAAAATTAGCCACGAGATAGTCAGTTGTAGTGGTCACTGGTGTGATCCTGCCATGACTTGAGGCCTACATGTCTAAGATGCGTTGGCTTGTGTCTAGCGTTTCTCACAGTTGCAAGTCCTGAGAGTTCCATCATTGATATTATAGACTGGTTGCACTAGAGCTCGAATAAGGAGAAGGACTACCTGAGGGACTGTGTGGCAGAGAAGGGTGGAGGTCCGTTCTCTCGGGTGGTGCAAGCTGGGTAGAAGAGAGTTGGGTACCTGGATTGCTGTGAGAGTTGGGAATTCTGTGAGAGCTTGGGTGCATACTAGTTTCAAAATCCAAGTAACACTCTGGAATCGTCCTTGTGGATTCATAGCCCTGGCTCAGGGGTGACGTTGTTGTTGAGTTTTGGGATAGTAGTGTCTACGGTTGGGTGGAACGTCCTTGGTATGTGGCCAATTGGTGTCATCTTTCATAAAGATAATTTCTCTCTGTTATGGTATCATTTACATGTATATGAATGTTTTTTCGTTGTATATTTAATTATTGTTTAATTGAATCTTTATACTATGCATGCTTGCTGACTACTATTGTGCATGTCGTTAAAGTCTTTTCTTTTATGCATCTTTAATTTTTTTTAAATTATCGACAAGAGAAAGAAGCCCAAGGGAGGGCTTGAAGGTAGCATGCCCCGGCCTATAGGTGGTCGGGGATGTTACACCAATGTGACAACTTTACCATTGGTGTCTCTATATTCTAGGAAAATTTGATTTTTTATCAAATAAGAACTTGATCCTATAACACTCTTTATTTGTAGGGTAAATGTTTCAATAGCATTCTTTTGTTCAACCAAAGATCTATATATTGATCTAAATATTTCTTGCTATTATTCTTGCATATCATCTATATCAGTTGAATACCAAATTGTCTTTACAGTCCATCTCTATACAGGTCAATTGCGATAGGTCCAAAATTTTGTCACACTTAGACTTAACAAAAACTCAGTTTTCCTGGGACTCAACAAGACTCGGTGACTAGAAAAGACTCAACAAATACAAAAATAAATGAAAATATAGTAATTTTTGTGCACAAAAAATATGGCGACTCTTAGAGAGTATGGACAGTATCCCACAACTCTGGTGAGTGGCTAGTTTCAAAGGAAAGTATTAGGAAAGTACTCATCCCAGCCAAGAATCATGAGTATTATCCAAATCAACCTACATTGGTCCAAGCCCTTCAACTCCCAAACATGTGGCTGAACCGGACTTGTTCATCTTGTTTGGTACCAAACCGACTGGTTTGGATGTCAAACTAATCACTTTGGTAATGAACAAGCTGAATTAGCTGGTTCAAATTAATTCTCATTATTAACCAACCTATGGGACCAACAACGGTTCTAGGGAAGGGGAACAAAAGGATAATGGATCCCCCCCCTGTGCTTCCAAAACCCTAAAAAGAAGTTATATAATGTCCCCCCCTTCTATTTCCCTCACATCTCTCTCATTGACCATTTGTGAGCATTTGGAGATGTCCATGGAGGACTGATGAACACACCAGAGGAGGAGGCAGAGGTTGCTACTAATGATAGGGATCCCAATATAGGGGATTCTTCTGATGAAATGCAGTTATTTGTTGTAGATTATAGGTTTTAGTGTGATGTTTATTGGAATCTAGAGGTCATTTAGAGCTTCTATGTTTATGTATTTCATTTCAGATATGTACCACACCATGTGCCATTTTTCTATATTCACCTTTGCAGGTTATATACAGGAGAAAACTTTTCATATTTTTTATATAATGGTTTGGATTTACATTTATTTGAATGAATCTAATAATACACATATTATTTATTATAATTTTCATGTTTTATATATTTTTTAAGTAGATCGATTCACAAACGCAGTTCAATGGCCAGTTCTGGATCAATCCCAGTCTAACCCTCAACCAATTCCAATTGAATTTCCATCTCTAATAACTTTGGTATTTAGTAATATTTATGTCTTCTACACAATGTGTTTTACCTGTTACCAGATCCACATGGTCGTAACCTTGGATCCATGAATCCCTGTTTTGGATACAAATCCATAGATCCTTGATTCAGATACAGATCCAATAGACCTTTCGATTACACATATCAAAACAATCTAGAAGTGGTTCATGATTTTTGGAGGCATATCCAACAACACTCAACCCCACCATGCATGGATCCCAAGGAAAAATTGATGTAGTTTTAGTTTTTCTTTTTTTTTTTGGTTTTTTGCATTTTTGGCCACTTGTTAAAACCCTAAGCCCCCTAAAATATTATATAAGATAACCCTACTATAGTTCCAACACAAGAAATTGAGCGTTTTTTTTTCATACTGACTCAATCTTGAGCAGTCATATTGAGACGGATATTGCAACTGGTGAGTAGTGAACATGAGAGTCGAGACTAATATTGAGCAATGATATTGATCGATAATCTCATGCTTGAGTGAATGAGTAAGAGAACATTGTGTGAGTGAACGATATCTAATGTCGTTTCTAGTTGAAAACATCTAATGATTTCAGTTCTAATGTTGTGATTCATGAATGGTTTTGATTCTTAAATCTGAATATGTTTATTAAAATTTTAAAAAAATACTATTATTTTTTTTGTACTTGATGTATCCCCACTGTATCTGTCTCCTGGAATTTAAAAAATGTGACAGATCTGTATCTGTATCCTAGTAACTTAGTATTTTTCTTTTCTAGGGCAGGGAAATTGCTTTGCATGATTAATTTCATTGATTGTCCTCTTATATTTCTTATCATTTTTCACACTAATTGGCATTATTAAGTTGAGATAAGTTGTGTTTAGCCCTTTGTACTTAAAAGTGAGAATTACAACTGAGTGCATGAAAAGTTAGTATATGTACATTTCTTAACCCTGTATGAATATGGAGTAAAAGTATGTTTCCAACTGACCAACCTCCTATCGACACACATTGACAGGCATCATCTAGCATTCTTCCAAAAAAAACCTACTTTTTGAAACATAATGAGACCCCTTTGAGAGATATTCAATTTACACTATTGTTTATGTCTATATTTCAATATCAGGAGTGCATTCCAATGGTCACCTTCACATTTGTGTTTCTCCACAAATTTTAGTTTCTAGTAAATTTTAACCTTAAGCATAATTTCTTACGATTTTATTCAAAATTTGAGTCATTTACTATCGGGTGCCTGTACCCCCGAGGTTACAAAATGTGTCCCAACCAGTACTGTTAGAATCCATCGAGAACTCGAGAGGGATGTGTTCTCGAGTCCATGGGTGTTGTGGATGATTGCGCCGTTGAGGGATGGCTATAGAGCAAGGTGATGTTCTTCATGCTTCATGGTTATGACCTCCAATATGAAGGTCCCCTTGGCAGTATTTCAACTAAAGGGGAGCTCTCTTATATGGTGGAAGATGCTCCTATTACATTTGAACATGGCAATCAAAGACATGTCAGGGGAAATGTTCGAGGAACAGTTCCAGGAGAGAACTATGGCATCTGGATTAGTCGGACCCACTACCGTGGGAGATTTGGGCAAGGCCCATCTAATTCATGCAGTGGTGAATAACCTCTAGGCAGAGAACCAGTCGACCATGCCAGAGACATTAGGTACCGTCACTGACTAGACCCTATTTGATAGATCCCAGTGGTATAGAGAGTTTCATTTCTAGGAAAATGCTAAAGAGAATTAAGGTAATGTCTGTCAAACAAGATAATCTTATCCTTGGAGAAATGGCTTCAGGTGCCATTTCTATGGAAGAGAATATGAAAAGGATGCAATCTTTATGAGATCCTTGCATTAATCAAGGAAGGAGTAGTGGAAGGTCTAGAACACCTTTCGATGGTGAGAGAATTTGTGGTCATCTTCCCTGAGGAGTTACCTGGGATTCTTTCAGAGAGGGAGTTGGAATTTACCATAGACCTAGAACTAGGAATTGAATCGATAGAAAAAACACCTTATCGGATGTCGACCCCGGAGTTACATGAGTTGAGAATGCAACTGAAGGATTTGATGGACGTAGGACTTGTACTTACAAGTGTGTCACCATGGGGTGTGCCTCTTATTTTCATCTGAAAGAAGGATCAGTTGTGGAGACTCTACATTAAATACCACTAATTGAACAAGGCAACGATCAAGAATCAATATCCATTGCCAAGGATTTATGATCTATTTGATCAGATGAAAGGTGCATCGGTGTTTTCAAAGATCGTATTAAGATGATGGTATCACCATTTACAAGTCAAAGGGGATGACATCCATAAGATATCCTTTAAGACGTGACTGGGATTGACGAACACCCCAGGAGTATTTATGGGTTTGATGAACGGAGTGTTCCACGAATACTTGGACAAGTTCGTCCAATTTTTTATTGATGATATTTTGATTTACTCTTGAACGATGGAGGAGCATGATGTGCAATTGCACTTGGTATTACAGTGTCTGCAAGAGAACAAATTGTATGGGAAATTGTCTAAATGCTCATTTTATCAATCAAATATTCACTACTTTGGGCATGTCCTCTCCGACGAAGGTATTTTCGTGGATCTAGAAAAGGTCAAGGCTATTATGGAATGGCCTACGCCGATGAATGTTCCTAAAGTGCGCAAATTCATGGGTTTAGTGGGATACTATTGACGATATGTCGAGGGTTTTTCTATGATAGAAAATCCAATTATGGAATTGCAGAAGAAGAACAAGAAGTTTGTTTGGACCGAGAAATGCGTGGAGGCATTTCAGAGGCTCAAGGAGTTGTTGAAAAAAACACCAATACTATAGGTCCCTGACATAGACATAGACTTCTTGTTATGTCATGATGCATTGAAGGAAATCTCAGGTTGAGTCTTGATGCAAGACAATTGAGTGATCACTTACATATCGAGAAAGTAGAGAAGGCATGAGGAGAACTATGTGACACACAATTTGGAGTTGTTAGGCATTGTTTAGGCCTTGAGAGTTTGGAGACACTACCTTATTGGATGGAAATTAGAACTAAAAACATGACACTGTGAACTACATCACATCTTTATGCAAAGTGACTTCAACATGTGACCACAACGTTGGTTGAAATTTCTTAGCGAGTACAATTTCGAGATTACTTACATAAAGGGAACAATGAATAGAGTGGTTGATGCATGGAGTCAGAGACCGTGCATATTTTCTATGATGCCTCTTAAGATGAATATACGTGAAAATATTCTAACTTTATAGCGCAACGATGACTGGTACAAAGAGGTCAAGGATTTTATTGGACAAAACACAATGATGGTATCAATATTTGAAGGATTTGCATTGGACGATGACGAATTATTGATATTTAAAAAATGAATTTACATACCACTGAATGATGAGTTGAGGAGTTTGATCCTAAACAAGGATCACAGAGCATCTTACATGGCTCACTTGAGATTCATGAAGATGAGGGCAAACCTTAAACCTTTATTCTTATGGAAAGGAAGGAAGTCAAGCACACGATGTCTTTCACGTATCTGTTTTGAGACATTATGTTAGTGATCCTGCTCATGTTGTTGACATGAGTAGCTTGCAGGACTGGATGAGGGTGAACTCACGATAGAGCTGATTCGTATACCAGAACATTTCATTCGACAGTTATGATGTCGATCCATAGATCAGGTCAAGGTCTAGTGGGACAACTATAGTCTGCACTCGGCGACCTGGGAGGATGCATACGATATGCGCCAGTAGTTTCCATTTTTGTTGATAGATAAACTTATGATACTATGATACACTTTAATTCAACACTTATATACTATGAAACTTTGGAAAGAAGTTTGAAACAAGAGGGGATGTATGTAACATGCCACTCTTGCATGCACTGAGCGAATGTATTTTTTAAGACACTTTCTTGCAAGTGATCCAGACTATTATACTATTGGTCGTTCAATATGATTATGAGACATTATGGATTGATGATATGTTATTTGGTTGTATTACATAGATAGATGAAATTGACTGGCTTCTCCTGAGTGTGCAGGACTTTGGACATGGAGGATATAGAGGAATTGATGAAACTCCTTGGACTTCATACCGAGTTAGGGAGTGTATTGTTGGGTTTGAATGTTTTTGATGTGACATATGCACATATGATTAGATGTTATGATGATTGATTATTAGTGCTGACATGATTTGCTGATGGATGTAGTTTGATGATAGCTTGCCAATCAGAATCACATGTGGAGTAGACGCAAGACAACTAGAGACTTTGAGGGAGAGGTGTGGTCAGCAGTCCTACCACAACCTACTATTACTTCCATCATGGCACACATTGTAGGTTAACGATTACCTAGTTCAAGAAGACCCACGATGTCTTGAGGGCAGACTGCGACATTCGCTCACGATGATTCTAAGGGGCACACAATAAGGTCGGGGGCCTTATTCCTTAGAGGTCCTTAGTCTCCCACAAGATAACCTAGTGGATTTTTTACTACAGGAGTTTTATGTCTACCAAGTTAGTCAAGAGGTGAGTGGAACCCTTGGAGCATGTGGTGCATCTTGAAGGGAACGTCGCGCAAGGAAAACAAAAAGAGGCGAGTGGCACCCTTGGAGAAACTAGTGCATCCTGAAGGGAACGTCATGATTTTAACTGGTAAGTGAATAAACCTAGACGACCTTAAAATGAATGATGTGATAATTAAAAATAAAAATAAAAATTCCCTAAGAAAAATGTTGCCTAGCTTAGAGAAGTTAAAACCTAGGTCTAAGTAGAACATGTGGTAAAAAAAAATTAATAATAAATAAACAAGTAACAAGAAAGGGGGTAAGAGATTCAAATTAATTTATTAAAGTCAAATTGGCATGAAGGATTAAAATTTTAAAAAGTGAAATGGTTGTTTTTATCTATTTTTGCTAATTAATTTTTAATTAAAGAAGAAAGAGGGTAAATGGGTGTTTTATCTACACTTGCTAAATTGATTTTTATTTAAAAAGGAAAAAGGGGGAAACTTAAAATAAATAGGAAACTTAAAGAAAAAGGGGGAAACTTAAGAAAAAGGGGAAATGTAAAGAAAACGTTTAATGTATAACTTAGTAAGAAATATTCCCATTGGAACTTTCTAATTATGAACTCAACTAGGAATTTAGTAAGGTGTAAGTCATTTAACAAGTGTAACGGAATTTCAGGACACCAAGGAGCGTTTTTAGGAATGATTTTAGGTGGGTGAGGGAAGTAGGAATAATTAATTAATTAATAAAATTAATTTTCTAGTGCAACTAGGGGATCAGGCGACATGTGTACGAGGGAGGTTTTTCCTAATTAAATAAATGAAAAATGAATTTAATGAGAATTTGGGAAGATAATTACTTGAAAACTCTATAGAAAGGATGGAGGATGAGGAGTATGGATCTCATCTTTATGTGTAACATTACGCTACTAATTTTTTTTCTTTACTGAACTTCTCTTGTGGGAGTTAGGATACCCAGCTCAAGTAATGCGTGGTAGCTCGACCTTGCGAGGTGAGATGGGTGCTAGCGATTCTCTGGTATTGTGTGTGTGGACCCTTTGTGGCTCGCAGGGATGATAGGGAAGAAGAGTACCCCTAACATTGGTTGGGAGGTACCGGTGAGGGCACATCGGTCGGAAAGCGGGAGCTGGATGGAGCGTGCACCGGAAAACAACTTGGAGCTTTCACATTGGGCTATGGTACGCATACGTATATTTTTTAATGGTAGTTTAATATTGTTCTTGTGCTTTCATTACTATACTTCTATTGTGTAAATATTATGTTTTCCTCAACGTTTTATAATATAATAACTTAAAGTCATCCCAGCCTTACGCTCATTGCATTCTGAATTGATTTCCCTTGGCGAACCCAATCATGATTTCTATGAATTTTATTTGTTTGTTTATTGATTATTACAAAGAAATTTGTGTTTTTCCCTTATCCCTTTGGTAATCAGTCCATGCCTGAGCAGTTGGCTAGGACCCTAATCGACGGTCGTCACTTCTGTGTTTAAAGACCTTTAGAGTCAAATGCCCTGCTTTTCTGTGCATGGATGATGAGTGAAGGATAAAATTTTCCCAGCTGTGTATCCCTTACTTATATCTAGGTTTTTCTTTTATGATTAATTTATAATCCTTGTGCCCTCTCGGTGGATGAGTACTTATGCATTGATTGATTAATTGTTGAATGATTAGTCTTTGCTCCTTCTTGTGAATGAGTACCTATACATTTGATTACCTCTGCATTTCCTTGAAAGTTTAACTCTACAATCCTTAAATGTTTACCTCTGCATATCCTTGAATGATTTGCTCTGCGTTTGGATCGATTAAACTCCGAAGGGATCTGCGTTTTAATGACGTGTCTGTGTTGTTACTTAATTCCCTGCATTTTATGATAATTCCCCAACGTTTTTTATAGTTTCCACAAGAGATATGATGAATCTCATTTCTTTTACAACGATTTTATACATATTGTGTGGTTGGTAAATCAATATTTAATGACAACAAAATTCATTGTGATACCTGCGTTTTTACCAGCCAGTATTCATTGTGACGTACCTGTGTTTTTACCAGCGAAATTCATTTTGATACATGGGTTTTTACCAGACAATATTCATTGTCATGTACATGCATTTTTACCAGCAAAATTCATTGTGATACCTACGTTTTTACCAACCAGTATTTATTGTGATGTACCTTCATTTTTACCAGCAAATTACATTGTGATTTATCGACAAATTATTTAATCATTGTGTGTATAATTGTATGTTTGCATATTTGGATGATAAGTATGAGTTTTTCTTCCATAATAAGGCAACGAGTTGATATATATCTCTGCACATTTTTATGCCTTCATTTATTTTTATAAACACAACGATATCCTATGTGAATGGACACCAATTCAATATTTTAATAGACAACGTGTATATTCACTAATTGACAGTGAAATTTTACAGTTGAATGAAAGTCAGTTTATTCATTGATTGACAACAAAATTTTATAGTAGAATGGCAGTGAGTTTAATCATTGAATGACAATAAATTTTACCTTTGAATGAGAGAGATATTCTACCTTGATTGACAGCGAAATTATGCTTTGAATGGAAGCAAGTTTATTCATGGATTGGTTGTGAATTTTACCTTGCATAACAATGATTTTATATTTCTAGTATAGGTTAATTTAGGAGGGTTTTCAAATTTCGTTGAAATGAATTATTACCCAGCAATATCACTAACATAGATTAAAATTGTCGAGATTCATTTTCACTTAAATATAATTACCAACGAGTTTTTTGTCAAAGTTTTCACAACTCCTTTTTGGCATTTTACCCAACATACCCACCACTATTCTTGTAGCACATTACACAGTCTTCACTATGATTTCGAGGAAGATACTCAATGATTCTAGTAAAATTTACCTAGCACAATATATCATTATATTACCCAGCATATCATTATAACACCCAACGATATCATTATAATCATCATGGATAACATTTTCACATAAATGCGTAGACAAAAACGAAATCATGTGTGTTAATATGTAGATATCATGTGTTAATGTGTTATAGCAATGATATTGTGTGTTAATAGCAGCAGTAGCAACGATATCATGTGTTAATGTGTAGACAACAATGCATTAATGGGTTACTCTCATGTATGACAATGATATTATATATATCATTATTATTGTTGTATTGTTATTATTGTATATATCATTACAACGATATGACTGTTATATATCATTATATCATTAGAGTATCATTACTGTATTATATGACAAGGATGATATAATATATGTCATTATTATATATCATTAAGGGATAAAACTATATTTAAATGGAAATATATTTATTATATATCATTAATGTTAATATCATTATTATCTCTTTTTGTAAATGAAAACGAATATTAATGGACCAAAATATTATTTTGGGATAGCGATAAAATTTATAATAGTTCACATTTATGGTCACATTTATGATAATAGTAACTTTTATAATAGTTCACTCCTTCTCGCTTAGACATCATGCTTAACAGATAATGGTTTTTGGTTGATGGAAAACTTGTTTAATAACTTGTGCAATTTTTGAGTGATGTCACCTTGCATCTTGTCGATTGGTTGCTTGGGTGCGTGGGTATAGTCTTCATGTATTTATGTCAGATAATTCGGTCTCCTAGTATGTTGGATATTTCTTGACTTGTTGTCTAGATATATTATGTTGCGCCAGGGTTAGTATCATGCCTATCGACTTGTGACGATATGATTCCTAATGAGGGGATCATTGCATGCCCTGATAGATAGAGGCGAATGATAACCTGGCTAGAGTTTTTGCTTCCTGAGGTGGGTATTGTTCATTGTAATCTTTGTTTGTATTGGGTTTGTAACACCTTAAGGCATTAGGTTTTGTGTAACGTAGAGGTTTCTATTTCCTGGTCCTCATAGCCACTGTGTTGGTTTGTTGACGTTGTCCTTTAGCTTGTAGTCATTGTCTTGCTTTTGTAGGGCGAGTAGTCATTTTTATCTGTCTATTGATTATCACATGTCTTGTCCAGTTGCATGATTTTCTAGTGTGTTGATTCGTTGTTGTCTATGGCCTGATCTATGTGCATTGCATTCGTCGTCAAGTTGTGTTGTTCAACTGTTGTCGTTGTTGTCATCATGCTTTAAAAACATAAAAAAAATTGCACTTTCATGTGTTTCTTGTCATCGTAATGATGGTGTCGTTACATATGGTATCAGAGTGGGTTCAACCCTATGACCGTGGATTGCCAGGATTTCCACTGCAGTAAACCCTTGAGTATTAACCTAGCACTAATTAAAACTTTAATGTGTCCATGTGGGGATCTCGTTTAGATAACACCATGGAGGTTCATAGTGTGGTGTTGTGGAAGGAGGTGCGAGACCTCCAGAAGTGACCAGGCCCTCAGAGTATAACCTCCAAGGGGAGGAACAATTCCTTGGGCTGGATTTGATTGTTGTAATTGATGATGATAATCTAACAAGTTCATTGCAGATATTGTAAGAGGCCTTGATTCACCATCTGTACTGAGATGAGGCCAGGGCACCTGTACCCTTGAGGGTCCACAACACACCCCAGCCAATACTTTTAGCATCCATCGACAACTCGAGAGGGATGATTTCTTGAGTCCATGAGTGTTGCAGATGGTTGCGTTGTTGAGGCATGGCTATAGAGAAAGGTGATGTGCTTCACGTTTCATAGTTATGACCTCCAGCATGAATGTCCTCTTGGAATTCTTTCAACTTAAGGGGAGCGCTCTTCTATAGTGGAAGATTCTCCTGCCGCATTTGAATATGGCAGTCGAAGATGTGTCATGGGAATTGTTCGAGGAACAATTTTGGGAGAGAAATAGAGCATCTAGATCAGTCGGACCCACTACCATGCGATATTTGGGCAAGGCCCATTGGATTCATGCAACAATGAATAAATGCCAGCCAAAGAACTACTCGACGTTAGGTACCGTCGCTTACCAGACCCTTAATATTTGATAGATGCTAGTGGTACAAAGAGTTTCATTTCTGGGGTAGTGATAACAAGAATTAAAGTAAAGGTAGTCGAACAGGATAAGTTTAGCCTTGGGAAAATGGCTTCGAGAGCCAAACAAAAGGTTGTTGGGAAGGTTACGGGCTATAGCCTTAACCTGGGAGAGTTTGTCCCTAGGGAAAACCTATACGCCACGATATTAGGATCTTATGACGTTGTGATTGGTATGGACTGGTTGGAATCGCTTGAGGTGATCCTCAGCTGAAAAATGAAATGGATGATATTGGTCATTGATGAGGGACAAATATGCCTGATTGTAGGTCAAAACCAGGGAGTTCCCTGCGGTTCATCTCTTCCTTGCAACTATGGAAGAGCATGCACAAGGGATGTAAGCTTTATGTGATCCTTGCATTAATCAAGAAACAAGTAATGAAAGGTATAGAACACCTTTTGGTGGTGAGAGAGTTTGTGGACATCTTCCTTGAGGAGTTACCTGGGATGTCATCAGAGAGGGAATCAAAATTTACCATAGACCTAAAACCGGGGATTGAACTGATAGCAAGAATTCCTTATCGGATGTCGACCCTAGAGTTAACAAGGCAACAATCAAGAATCTTTATATGTTGCCAAGGATTGATGATCCGTTTGATAAGATGAAAGGGATGATGATGTTTTCAAAGATCGAATTGAGATTAGGGTATCACCAGTTACGGATCAAAGAGGATGACATCCCTAAGACCGCCTTTAAGATGAGGTTGGGACTTTATGAGTTTATTGTTTTACCTTTTGGACTGATGAATGCCCCAAGAGTATTTATGGGTTTGATGAATGAGATGTTCCATGAATACTCAGAAAAGTTCATCCAAGTATTCATTGACGATATTTTGATTTAGTCTCAGACGATGGAGGAGCATGACATGCACTTTCACATGGTATTATAGTGTCTGTGAGAGAACAAATCGTATGGGAAATTGTCTAAATGCTTGTTTTATCAATTGAAGATTCACTAATTAGGGCATGTTCTTTCCGACGAAGGTATCGTCGTGGATCTAGAAAAGGTGAAGGCTATTATGGAATGTCCTACATCGAAAAATGTCCCTAAGGTGTGAAACTTCATGGGTTTAGCGGGATACTATCGACAGTACGTCAAGGGTTTTTTGAATATAGCAAATCCGATTACGGAATTGTAGAAGAAGAACAAGAAGTTTTTTTGGACCGAGAAATACGTGGAGGCATTTTGGAGTCTCAAGGAGATGTGGACAACAACATTGATACTATAGGTCCTTGACATGGACATAGAGTTCTTTTTAGGCACTGACACATCTAAGGAAGGATTAGGCAGAGTCTTGATACAATACAATCGAGTGATGGCTTACATCTCGAGAAAGTCGAGAAGGCATGAGGAGAACTATGTGATGCATGATTTGGAGTTGTTAGCCATTGTTTAGGCCTTGAGAGTTTGGAGACAATACCTTATTGGACATAAATTCAAACTAAAAACATACCATTGTGGACTACAACACATATTTATGCAAAGTGAATTGAACGCGCGACCACGACATTGGTCAGAATTGCTTAGCGAGTACGATTTCGAGATTACTTACGTAAAGGGAAAAATGAACATAGTGGCTGATGTGTGGAGTTGGAGACTACGCATATTTTCAGTGATGCCTCTTTAGATGAATCTATGAGAAAATATTCTAACTTTAAAATGCGACGATGAATGGTACAAAGAGGTCAAGGATTTTATCGGACAAAACAAAATGATGGTACCAAAATTTGAAGGATTTACGTTGGACGACAACATATTATTGAGATTTAAAAATCAAATTTACGTACCACCAAATGATGAGTTAAGGAGTTTGATCCTAAATGAGGCTCACAGAGTAGTGTACATGGCTCACCCGAGAGTCACGAAGATGAGGGTAGAACTTAGACCCATATTCTTCTAGAAAGGAAGGAAGGCAGACACACGATGTCTTTCATGTCTCTGTTGTGAGACATTATGTTAGTGATCCTACTCATGTTATTGACATGAGTTCCTTTCAGTATCGGATAAGGGTTTGTTCATGCCAGATCTGATCTATATAATGTACCATCACATTCGAAATCTACAACGTTGAGCAGTAGATCAGGTCAAGGTCTAGTGGGACAACTATAGTCCTCACTTGACGACCTGTGAGGACACATATGATATGCGTCAGCAGTTTCCATTTTTGTTGATAGATAGAATTATGATACTGTGATACACTTTATTTCGACACTTATATACTGTGAAACTTTAGGACCAAGTTTGAAACAAGAGGGGGTGTATGTAATATCCCTCTCTTGCGCCCATTGAGCGAACTTATTTTTTAGGACACCTTCTTGCAAATGATCCAGACTATTATACTATTGGTCATTCGATATGATCATGAGACATTATGGATTGATGATATGTTATCTGGTTGTATTGCATAGACAGGTGTTATTGACTGGGTTGTCCAGAGTGTGCAGGACTTTTGACCTGGACGATACAAAGGAATCGATGAAACCCCTTAGACTTCAGACCGAGTCAAGGAGTGGACTGTTGGGTTTGAATGTTGTTGATGTGACATATGCACATATGATTATATGCTATGATTATTGATTATTATTGCTTCTGAAATGTACTTCTGAAATGCACTTATTGCTTAGATGTTTGACAGTTGAAGCATTGTACTTCTAAAATGTCTTTCTCTTTATTTCACTTCCTCCTTGAACCAAACTTCCTTTTCTTCCTGAAGTTCTTGAATCTTGTTGTGAAGGCTTGATCATCGTACTTATTTTGGGGTTTCTCTTTTTCACTGATCCTTGATTCTTCTTGAGCACAACAAGTCCAAAGTTCTTCAAATGTCAGATACTCCTTTCTCATGTTCATGCTTGCGGCAAATGCATCCCACATCTTGGGAAGACCATTGAGTACTAAGTTTACCAACTCCTTCTCTGTGATGATCTCTTCAATAGCTTGTAGTTGATATCTTAAATAAGAAATTCTCACAAAGCATGATGTTATGCTATCATCATCATTCATCTTCATTTCACGGAGCACATTATTCAGACTCATTACTTGACTAATGTTTCTAACTGAGAAGAGGTTTGTTATGGCATCGTACATCTTCTTCGATGAGTCAAGATGGGAGATGCAGGGTATAAAGTGTTATTTTATGGATTCCACTATGATACTGATAGCATTAATTTCATTGTCTTTGAACTTCTCCATAACTACAACATTTCGCGGCTCCTTCTCTTTCCCTTCTTCAAACTCTGGTTTCACGATCTTTCCTTTCACGATATCCAACAATTTATTCTTGGCAAGGATGAGGTCAATCCTTGTCTTCCACACTCTAAAGTTAGAGGCTCCATCTAACTTGTTCTCCGACTTCATAGAATAAGTCATGGATTCTTTGATTTGGTCAAACCCTAGATTTGACCACAAACTCAAACTTCACGTCTTGGCTTGCTGAGAGTATCAGGATATCTGATAGGATAGAGTGCATTGATCTATCTGGAGATTAGGTCAATCCATTCACTTAAGGTGCCTCAACAAGAGGATTAGGGTTTCTGCAACTGCACCTGCTAGTAACCCTAGTGGCGGTGCTATGGTGACTACTCTTACTAGAAACCCTAGAGACAATTCTTCAATGAGCTCAATATCCTTACAACTATGTTTCCTTCTAGTGGTTAGACTGAATGAATGAGGTGTGGGCCCATAACCTGTTAGAATATGAAATATGTGTGCTCGTTTTACCATTGACAATACCCTTGTCACCCAACCATAGGTCGAAGCCACCCTCCAAGCACCTTAACCTTGACAAACAATCATTCCGGAAGAAAAACCYAGGCTAGATAGMTAAACAAAGGGTAGCACACCTTTCCCCAAGGATAGCACACCAACAAGATMTGATCATATAGTCTAAACCCTAGCCAAGAGATAGTCTAAGAAAAACGTGAGCTGCTAGCTGCAATGGCAGGTCTCCTCAAACCTGCGCACAAGACTGGGGACTGCAATTCTGAGACTGCATTCTAGAATGAGAACTGGACTCCTGTATTAAATCAAACATAGTAGATAGTTATTGAGCCATAATTATGAAGTTCAACATATATATTAATTTTGGAAATTCATAGAGTGCATTCAACAAAATTATAGATCTCTTTCTTCACTATCRCCAGCTATCCRAGCCTCTATTCATACATTGGATTTTATAATGATTACACTTGATAACATCTCATCCTACAATATTTTATTTGGTGGGACCGAATACAACCCAGTTAGAGCCTATAACTAATTTATCCCAACATATATGTGTTATTATTAGAATGAATACAACTGAAAAGATCACATATTCCTCATACAATATCTCTCCATGATTTCATAAAACCTTATGCATGAAATCATCCCTTGAAACATGTTCTGCTAATTTGAAAACTGATTTTTCTGAATTCGAACCCTTAGGCTTCTCTTAAGTTTATTCAAGAGTTGACCGGTCTCTCCCATCATCTTAGATAAGTGTGTTTGACATTAGGAAGGAACCTAAGCATCGTCACGAAATGTAGATTATCCTCCAAGTAGACAATTTCGATTCCACCTTTTGCTATTATAAAAATTGATGTCATTTACAAGAACCTAGGTTTCTTGTAACATACAATTATTAACATTTAAAAAAATGACTTTAACACTATTTAAACACTGAATAAAAAGAACTAGAGATTAAAGAAAACCTTAATACCTGACATTTGTTTGAGTGTCATATATTGCAAGAATCATATGAATTTGGATGAAGGAGAGAAAATTTGGTAAAAAAGGAAAGGTTAACTATGTAAAAAGAACTCAATTGACAGTCAAAATAGGGACAAAATGAGATCCCATCATCTCCCCCACTAAGGATATTTCATGTCCTCATGCAACTTGATTATATATCCTCTATAAATCCAAGATGCACCTTACTCCAATTATAAGAGAGATTCCCAAAATGTGTGTCTATGTAATATCCTAAACATATGTCCATCTCAATCCATCCTGCAATTTCTTCGAACTCATTCTTGTTTTGTACAAATTTATAGCCCTTTATGGAACACCAAAGTAGTGGAAAATTAAATTTGAGATCAATCCACTTAGTCGCATTTATCCTTGAAGAATCTATGTAAAACTGAGTTCAATTTAGATCCATATAAAAGAGGCTAATTGTTGGCCCTTGACCAAGTTTTGAGGAAGGTTTGGTCATATTTGACCGTTTTTGGGACTTCAATACACTGTCGAATATGGAGCGCTAGATGAAGCAGAGATCATGGGATCTCAGCCCACTTTTGGGCCCCTTTTTGGGTTTTGGGACAATGTAATGGGAAAAGGATGTCGGCCCATGGGTTCACCCAAGATTAGGCCCACTTTTGTATGTATAAATAGATGTCTAGGTGAAGTAAGTAAAAGGATGGTAGCCTATCTATGTGATGTAAGCAAAGTGCTAGTAGTGATCTGTGCATGATTGTAGAAGAGTTATAGAGCTCAGTGCAAGTTATTATAGAGATTATGGAAGGCTTTGTGCTACAATGCAAGGAAGAAGCATCTAGCGAGCTGTGCAGATCTTTTGTCTTGTGCGTAGAAGGGATTTTGGTGACTGTGTGTTGTAACAGATTGAAGACATTAATAAAGAAGAAGAGTTGGTGGATGTAGCCCCAGGGTGGGGGTGAACCACGTACATGTTATGTTGCTCTGCTTTGTGCGATGTATCGATGTGTTTCTATGTGATGAATGTTAGATAGATCTGATGTTGCTTTGTGCCTAATAATGTGAATGAATTCTAGATTTGACCTATATGGATGTTCTTAGTGCTTGAATATGCTAGATCTAATGTGTCCCTTTTATGTTAAGTGTTATTATATGATGTATCTGGTTTCATATTGAGATATTATGTAATCAGGGTACATATGTGTTGTCACTAAGAACTAAATATTGATGAAGATTAACTACTAAGTGCTCTATTAAGTGTTAGGATCACATATCTGTGTCCCAACTAAGGTTGTAGACATCTGATTCCTGCAACCACCCCTGCCTCTACCTCAGGTGAGACTTCATCTACTTCACATGTGTTGCCAAAAGGGCTGGTAGTTAGGGTTTTGTTGGTGCGTTGTTGTAGCGTTGAACCCTGGGTCTACCCTTGTGCCAACCATTGTCAGGACCTAAAACTTTGATTGCTGAGAATTGAGAAAGAAGAAGCTTTGTGCAAAGATTCGTCCTGGAACTTTGGAAGATGTGTGCTAAAGGAGGAAGGACAGATCTGAAGAAAAGAAGTCAAATCTGAACATTTGTGATCTAAGAAAGGTTAAAGTGGAAGTTTCTGAAGAAACGAGGTCAAATCTACAGAAAGAGGTAAGATCTGTAAGCTATGTGCTCTGATAGAGGTAAGAACAGCTAAAAGTTTTTAGATCTAGAAGCTTTATGCTCTGTAAAAGTAAGATAAGTAAAAATTTATGTTTCTAAAATATGGATCTAGGTATGCTTGATAGAGTTTGTCCTAGCTTGAAAACTAGGGCATTGTTATATGAAAGAAGGTTTGATATGAATAGATCTGGTAAGAATAATGATAAATATGTTATACCTATGCATAGAAAGAATGTTTGGACTAACCAATGGATGCAGGATCCTAAAAATAATTTTTTGCAGGCTAGCTACGATGATCCTAGTGCGTAGTACAGAAGAGGTTGGGGATCCTTTACAAGAAATAGAGGATTAACCCTATGTTACAGTTCCAGAAAACCATGCCATCTAGCTAAGGAATGCTCGGGTGGAAGACCTAGTTGTCTCTGTTACAAAGCTTTGGACCATGAAGTGTTGGATTTCCCTAGAATAATTGCTAAGATTGAAAGAATGAATCTGAATGAATAAAACCCTAAGATAGCTCCAAAAATAGCCAAATCTCAGAAAGAATCCGAGAAAGTATTACTACAAATGAAAGAGACCCTGAATGACCACCAACATTTTAGGTTATCAGATATCTTTAAAGAAAAATACTGTATTGAAGTAAGAATGTGAGATTTCAACATTAACTGTGTTCTTGATGAAGAAACAACAGTGAACATCATGCCAAAGAGAACTTGGGAAGCTATAGGAAGACTTGCTATGATCCCTTCACTAAGAGGAATAAGACTCTTTAGAGGAAAGCTGGTTACCCTATGTGGAAAGATCACTTAGATATCTATGAATGCTAATGGAACTTCGACAGAAGAAGATTTCAAGATTATCAATTTTATTGAGGACAACGCCTCGTTTACTATGTTACTTGGAAAACTTTGGATTAAGAGAGATCAAGCCAGAAAGAAAGAAGAAGAAAAAGTTTTAGAATAGCAAAGACAAGAGTTAACAGATTTCTCGACCAGAAGGATTGCATAGTTGATTGAAGAACAGGAGAATAGATCAAATCCACTTATGGTTAGAGGCCCAAATGTCGAAGCTGAAAGAATGTCATAAGGTTCACAAAAGACCGAAGCACATGTCCTAGAAAAAGAAGAATTATTACCCCTCGGTCTTAGGAGAGAATCTCAGCAGTGAAAAGTACCTGTTTTCAAGGAAACTAAGAATCAAAATGGTAAGAGAATCCCCAAGACAAAGCTCACTGGAAAAAATGATAGGAAACTAAGTAAAAGGAGAGATAAGATCGACAAACTAAATAATACTTTAGAGGGAATCTCACAGAAAGGGAAACTTGCAGAAATTGAACTTCACCGAGATATCAAACTAGCAACATGGGCCACTTCGTCAAGGTGAAGCAATATATCCGTTGAAAGTTGATATAACCATTCGAATGCCACTCCGAACGGGTCGAAAAGAATTGATGGTTCACCACTAGACCATCAGACCACACCATAACGGACAGAACATGAGTTAATGGCACCTCATACCCGTTGCAAGGAGACCATTGCTAACTTTCTTACTTAGTCCGTCATGCCATGCACCGAGAATACCTTTTTATAACTAAGAACTTGAGCCCAAAACCTGAGATTATTTTGCACTGTGATCATCACCTTGTTCCCATACCCTCCACTGCAGTCTCTCAATCCTGTTCACACCATATCTAATCGACCCCGAGATTGTATGTCATATGAGATCAGTGTAGTAGAGAAATTAGTCAAAGAAGTTCTGGTTGACTTAATGACTGAGAGAGTCATGTCAGAAAGAAGGATGTCCGCTGGTGTGAAAGCATCATCAATAGGAAGAGTCCTTCTCCCTAAACTTCTTGTGGAGCAGGACCTTTCGGAACCATGAAAGAGACAAGAACAAAGAATAGAGACAACATTGCAAACGCCAAGATTATTCCATGGATTATGCTGAATTACATACCACCTATGAGCGGTGGGATTAATTGGGACAGTGTAGCCAGAGACTTCGAGTATACTTTTATCACTGCGTAACTTCCAAAATGGGTTCACACAGTTCGATCTAATCAAGACAAGCTCACAATGTTGAAGTTTAGTGACTTCAACCTCAGTAATAGGAAAGTCTACAGTATGCTTTCCCTGCATAAGTATCTAACGAAGATGAAGGGAAATAACTCAAATATCATCCCACAGTCTTGGACCCAGAACCTTATGCATTCTACATTGTTGAATGTTATGAAGATCCCGCACTTTGGCAGACACCAGGAGGTGAATGCATGCGTAAAGTTGCTTCAATATTGCTATGACAAAGGATACCTATGGCTAAACCGACGCATCACTGTGGATCCTACCTTGATCAATTGGATCACAAGGATTAGCATGCAAGGCCCTGACCCATAGGAGTTCTACCTTGGAAAGACCTCCGACCGTGAATTAGCGCAGAGAATTAAGGAAACCTATGGCGATGTCGAGAAGGGCACGTGAGGCTACAAGGTAGCCTCTATCCAGAGTGGTGTAGTGCACCTTTCCTATCAGATGATCGTGGGAAAGTTAATTCGTAAGAATATACCAACTCAAGTGACTGGATTTGTGGTCAACCTCGCAGGGAAGTGCGTAGAGGGATTATAGATGAACTGGGTGGAGTACCTTGTCAACCAACTAGAGATATATTGCGGAGAAGTGCAAGAGAAAGGGTATGAATTCCACTTTAGTTGGCTTCTCATATTGATCACTTTCATTTCCTAGGATCTACCAGAAGGTGCCACTTTCCTAGATATAGAACCCTTTGAACCACTGGTTGCAAAGTTTTGTACGTTGTGGTATTCCAATGACATGAGAAAACAGTGGCAGTGCAATGCCGTCTTCCACGCCTACTACAACCAGATGAAGATCACAATCCAGTCTACACCATGCATTACACCGAGCACACTTTACAGGTTTAGACCCTTGATGAAGTTCAACGCAGACCACCACTTCACCTACATTACAACACGCGCTGATGAGAATAAACAACATCTCCAGTCATATTACAAATTGACATAAGATGACTTGGAGGAGATTACCAAGGAATGGTCAGCAGACCTCCTTGTTCCAGTGGACCCCGCAAAGATGTATGATGTGGATATCCCTGAAACTATGTCGGACACACTTGGACCAAGTAAAATGAACACAAATGATGAAGTGCATGATGTCCATAGCACATCGGTAGATACATCGTCGACCGCACCTAAGCAGGGAGATGATGGTGGAGAACTAGGTGGCATGAAAGTCGAGCAAAACAAATGTGAAGTTACTCTGCCTAGAGATGGAGAGGATCCAACTAAGAGAAGGAAGGTTACCCCACCAAAGCCTTCATCCTGGAAGAAAGCCAGAGCCACCAGGGCTACATTTAAGACTACCCTCACCTCAGATGACTTCGACTTCTTAGTCACTGCATTGAATGATGCTTCATCAGAGATCGCATAAAACCAAGAAGTGAAGAAGCATGAGGTATTCCACTGCATCAAGGGTGAACTTTGAGAAGTGCAACATGCACTATAATACATCCACACATTTTCTATTGCAACCTCGACAAGTGGAACAAAAGAACCAGGGGTTGAGCCAACCCAACAAATATGATCACCAATAAATTTGAAGCTCGCCTTCAACAAGCTCAGGAAGAGACAACGTAAGCTACCCAATATTTAGCACAGGTACAGAAAGATGTGCTAGAATAGCACAGTAATGCAGAACAATAAAAAGTATCTCTTCAAGCAAAGTGGGAGGAAGAGAAAGCAACGCTACAGCAAGACAGGGAATAGTTTCTCATAGAGAAAATTGAAGTACAGGAACGGGTTCACAAAGCACTTCACTATGTGACAATCATCAAAGTCCACATAAAATAACTAGTTCCACAGAAGGTGTCATAACTAGAAGGAGTGATCCAACAACTTCAGCGTCACATCATAGACCTGGAACCTTGCACTGTGCCTGAGACGCCTCAAGAAATAAGAGATCTAAGAGAGACCACTTCCCGAAGTGTATTTAACTGACTAAAATCCTTTTCCTTGGAATACAAGCAGTTGAGCTCTAGAAGCGCCTAGATGTACGAAAGCCTCACAGAAAATCCAGAATTACAGGCGTTAGATTCACAGCTCCAACACGTACAACAACATGAAGACACATTACAAGCGCAACTAAAGTCCTTGTCACCAATTGAGAGAATGAAGAGGTTTCCAGAGCAATGCATGACCCAATAGAAAGTATGCACACTCTAGAGTAAAGTAATGGAAGTCTTTCAATGACTTCAACCAGTGCAAGAAAAGGCATGCCAATTATTCACTGAACTTGAAATCCAAGGAGTAGAACTTGAACCGGTTGTGAGTACATAAGAAAAACACCTTGAAGGACCAGTCAATGATGCACTTATTCAGGAGTTCACTGAGTAAGAAGAAGTAGCATTGTAGCAGATCAAAGCATCTTGAGCCAAGATCTTGGAGTTCGAAGCATAATTGCTTAGACTAGAGTGACTTGGGACGAGTCACAGGTGAGTGTTGGGGGCATGTTGTCCCTTGACCAAGTTTTGAGGAACACTTGGTCATATTTGACCATTTTTGGGGTTCGATAGCTTGTCGAATATGGAGCATCAGAAGAAGCAAAGATCATGGAATCTTGACCCACTTTCGGGGCCCTTTTTGGGTTTTGGGACAATGTAATGGGAAAGGGATGTCGGCACGTGGGTTCACCCATGCTAAGGCCCACTTTTCTATGTATAAATAGATGTCTAGGTGAACTAAGTAAAAGGACGGTAGCCTATCTATGTGATGTAAGCTAAGTGATAGTAGTGCTATGTGCATGACTATAGAAGGGTTACAGAGCTAAGTGCAAGTTACTATATAGATTATAGAAGGCTTTGTGCTACAACACAAGGAAGAAATATCTAGTGAGTTGCGCAGATCTTATTTCTTGTCTGCAAAAGGGTTTTTGGTGACTATGTGTTGTAACTGATTGAATACATTAATAAAGAAGAAGAGTTGGTGGACATAGCCCCAGGGTGGGGGTGAACCACGTACATGTTGTGTTTCTATGCTTTGTGTGATGTATCGATGTGTTTCTATGTGATGAATGTTAGATAGATCTGGTGTTGCTTTGTGCCTAATCATGTGAATGAATGCTAGATCTGACCTATATGGATGTGCTTAGTTCTTGAATCTACTAGATCTAATGTGTCCCTTTTATGTTAAGTGTTATTAGATGATGGATCTGGATGCATACTGCGATACTCTGTAATTAGGGTATATCCGCGTTGTTACTAAGAACTGAATATTGATGAATATTAACTGCTAAGTGCTATGTTAAGTGTTAGGATCACAGATTTGTGTCCTAGCTAAGGTTGCAAACATCTGAGTCCTGCAACCACCCCTGCCTCTACCTCAGGTGAGACTTCATCTGCTTCGCAGGTGTTGCCGAAAGGGCTGGTAGTTAGGGTTTTGTTGGTGCATTGTTGTAGAGTTGAACCCTAGGTCTACCCCTATGCCAATAGTAACCCATTGGATATTTATGTCTTCTTATTTTATTCTTTCCATAGTGCATCCTAGGTCAGAACCATATTCTTTATATATATCCATAGAGAGATTTTAGTCTTTTTTGGAACTTTAAGTGTGCAGAGCATTTTCCGTCAATTCCACTCCATGTACCTTTAAAGAGACCAATGCTTAATATTCACATTATTGTGCAATCCCCCCAATGTAGCTATTACTTGAGCCTTGTGTATCTCTTCTTTGAATAATTTAAATAATAATTCCACGACATGTTCTCGGCTACTACCCATTGATTTAGCATCTTTGCATCCTTGTTGTGATACTGTAGTTGAAACATTATTTTCAACATGGTTCTAGGTTATATACCCCTATTCAATGGCCTTCAACAATGTCTACATGAAACCTAATCATATCCTGCAACTGGTCCAAGGATTTGATCCTACCCTTGCTCCCCATTGCCCACTCTCTAAGTGAGGCATTTCACAACCATAGGGAAAGCTTGAACTAGAGCATTCTAGTGAGAAGAAGCCTTTGTGGAAGATTTTCTTTTTTGTTTCATATATACTTAATAAGTGAGCCACACCTGAAATATTTCTACTTAATTCCCTTTTCCCAAAGGTGGGCTATGATTTTATATCCCGCCACTAACTTTTAGTTGTCACAAATTGCCACCTAAATAATCTTCCTTGTACCCTCGTTCTTCCTTCTTCTTTTGTCTTTACCACAATCTCACATTTAATAGAGAAACCCTCTCATTATCTTTTCATACAAGACAAAAAATGAAATCACTTCTTTTGTCTAATAAACTCCAAAATCTCTTTAAAAATGGATGCCAAGACATGAATTTGGGCATGTCCATGTACATGGACATGATCAAATTTGTGCTTGTCCATGTATATGGATAGGCAAGATGAAGTAGTAGAAATGTTTTTCTTCAAACTATCACAAATTGTAAATTATGCTCATTTACTTTTCATATACAAAGTTTTACTTCCATTTTTTTCATTGTCTTTATATCTTATCCTTTTTTTTTAATGTGAAAAAAACTTTTGGGTATTGTTAATGCTATATTTCTTAAGAGTAAGTTGTTTACTTTGTGTTCAAACTTCTCAATTTTTTCTTTCCCCTTTATATCTCTTTCTTCGAAAAGTAAATATGTAAATCAATTGCATTATATCCTAAATTAATTTATATAATTAATGAAAGATCCATTGGATAGTCACTTGATTTGGATTTTTGATAGATCTATCCCTTTTCCAATTCCATTTAAAACCCTAATATTGTAAACACTATAAATGAATTTTGTTAACAATTCATATTCTTTGAAATCATAAAGAAGGTACATATTATAATCATATCTCGTGTCCTTATTGAAAACAATATATATATATATATATATATATATATATATATATATATATATATATGTATGTATGTATGTATGTATGAGTCAAATCTAGCAAACCAAAATTGATAAGTTCATAAGCATCAAAATCAAAAGAATTTCAATACAAGTATGAATTCAATAGTTCCTTCAAAAAGTATTTAGTTATAGTGTTTAGTCTTGAAACCATAGATATGATTCACGCGGGAATAAAAAATGTTCATCCCATCAATATAAATACCCAAAAATCATAAAATATCGTCAAGTTGAGAGCCAAGATCATGCAAATCCAAGTTCAGAGAGAAGATGAAGTGCGGTGATGAGCGTTTATGGTATACCTATGATCATGAAATAGAGTTGATTCAATAATGGATCACTAAAATTATAGTTGGATGAATTACTATATGAACTCTAGTTGGATAGACTTCATTCTATTGACAAGCTGGGTCTTATGGCAAGCTGGGTCTTTCTTGAGAGTTGGTGCTCTTCGAGGAGTTGGTGCTGATACATAATAGTTGTTGCTGGGAAAATTCATATTACTATATTCACATATATTCATATAAATTATATACACACATATGGTATATATTGTGTTCATTTTTATTATGATTTGATTTATATTAATCTGTACAATTATGTTTTAACCGCTAACTTGTGAGAAGAAAATTCCACACACTAATTCACCCCCCCGCCCTCTTAGTGTGGGTGATGTGTTCAAAAATTGGTATCAGAGTGAGTTCCTTCAACACAGTTTAAACACTGGAAAGTAGATTCTCAAGAAATGGGTGGACATATGGCTCTCTCTACAATTGAAGCTCCCTTATTTGATGGAACAAATTATTACTCATGGAGAGAAAATATGAAACGGTATTTGAAGTGAAAAGGATTTGAAGTTTGGAATTCAGTAGTAAGGTCGTGGACTTGAATTTTGTGAATCAATTTTTTGAAAAGGATATGAAGCTTGGAATTGGTGATCTTGGATAGTCAGAGATCACCAAAAGACAAATCCGGTCAACAAGGAAGAAATCAGTACTAATAAGAAACTTGATGCAGGTCCTTCATTTGTAAAAGGTGAAAATAGGTCTGACAAAGGTCCTTCATTTGTGAAGAATGAAGATAGGTCTGACACGACTCCTTCATTTGTAAAGTATGAAAACAGGTTTGACACAACTCCATCATTTGTAAAAAGTGAAAGAATATATGACTATGGTTCTTCACTTTCAAGAAATAAAAGAAACACTACAAAATTTAGAAGATTGGATCAAGGAAGACATCTAGAAGCTACTCATACACCTAAAAGAAAATTTGGAAGAGAGACACCTTCATGGATTAATCAAAGAAGGTATGGGAGTGTTTTTAACGGTTATTTTTTTTCTTGTAATGAATATGGTCATAAAGCCTTGGATTGTAGGCATCATGGAAGAAAAAAATTTGGTAGGTTCAACAATGGTATAATATGTTGGAAATGGAATCATGTTGGACAATATTGCTACACAGTGTTACCCTTTGAGATGCTACAGTTGTGGTGGATATGGCCACAAAGCCATTAATTGTTGGAACTCAAGAAAACAATCAATGAGAAATGCTTCATACAATACAACAAAAGTAGTAAATGGGACATGGAAGAAAAATGAAGTTGCAGTAATAGATGATTAGAGAACAAAGCTCAAGAAACTAGGACACTCACAGATGTGGATAGAAAATATTGAACAAGTGAACATGAGTGCAGTTGATTTTTGCAAAAAGAATGTGAGTCATGTGACAAGTATATTATACACTTTCTCAGACAACCCTTAGAGAAATGTATAGTAAAGAAGAATCTTGGATAATGACAGATACATCTAGTTAGAGATCGATGATAATCAATGGGTAGATCCAAGAGTTGTTTGAATAAGATGAGCTACAGTTGTGCAATGTTCCCGTAGGACAATGGCATCTACAGAGGTAACATTCTAATGTACAAAATGAGGTACATGACATCCTGTAGAGATAACAAGAGGAGAAACCCTGTCAGAAAATGCTACCCTTTTAGAAACAAAGGGGGAGAAAAATCAGCAAAAACTCGAGGGAAGTTTTGGTTAGAAAAATAAGAAATTAATTAGATTAAGTTTTGAAAAGACTCGATCACTACCAAAATTGGTATCAAGAAGACTACTCATTTGAAAACACAAATATCCCAATCATCTAAGATAAGAAGTTAGTAAATAACAGGCAAAGAAACCTTGTCAGGAAGAGCTATCTTTTCATAAACAAAGGGGGAGAGTAGTCATAAGCAGAGCAAGAGCATATTGACAGGGGGAGTCATTCAATTATGGCAAGAAAAACATAATTCCAATAAGTATTACCGAAGTTCTGATTCTAGTTAGTAACATACATAGCTTTACCACAAGAGGAAAAAACCTTTTCCATTGATGTCAAAGGGGGGAGAGAAACTTCATAAAAGGAAAACTTCATAAGAGGAAAGCATCATCACAAGGGGATTTTTGTATATGAAGTTAGTGGGTTGCCCTCAATGACAAAGGGGAATATTGTTGGACATATTGTCATTGATTTCAACAATTGATGTGGTGATATTTTGTTAATGATGAATTACCACAGATGAGATTTCCATTGGTGTCAACAGTATATCAATTAACAAAATATGTCAAACAATATGTAGAGATCGAAAGCGTAAGCTCAGAAGGAGGAGAAAACAGTATGAAGATAAAAGCTCAGGAGGGTTAGTGAATGAATATCAAAGCTTAGGATAAGGAGCGAATGGTATGTAGAGAGCAGTCATTTGATCAATAAATTGACCATGTTGAGAACACTCATATTATGTATGATGGTCATATGAGTGACTGTGGGCTTGAGGATCGTTGGAGTATCATGACCGTCAATCTGAAAGCCAGATCAATGACAGGGATAAATTGCGAAGATAATAAGGAGAATCAAACGACTTACTGGTTCCAATACTGCAATTGGCCTAGATCCTTAGATCCCATTGACCTAGATATCAACGACTGAGGTTGATCCAAAAAAATAAGTTTAAGTCAAATTAAGTCGTGACCATCGGATGCACAATTGCCAGATCAACGACAGGGATGAATTGCGGAGATCGAAAGGAGAATTAAATATCGCCCTAGATCTAATTCTACAATTAGTTAGGACCGTCAAATCTTACAACTTCAAACATCGATGATTGTGGTTGACTCATCAACAACGCACAACTTCAAATTGCGAAGTTTGGGTAACGAGTTAAATCACTCACAAGTTGTGGTTCTGCAATCATCCTTGATCATGGATCTGCTTCAAGAGTCTTCATAACTATTGGATCTACTAAAGTTGAAGGATAGGATAAGCAAAGACAAAGTCACAAAATACGAATTCACAATCTAATCTGGACCGTTGGATCATGGAGGGTCATGGACCGTCGATATCACATAAGCAAACATTGGGAAATGGGGAATCGAACAAAGGAGGTGCTTTAACCTCCAACATCATGAAGTACTAAGTCTTGATGAAATCTAGACTGTTGGATCATGGAGGGTCATGGACCATCGATCCGATGTAAGCGGATATCGAGAAATTGAGAATCGAAGAAAGGAGGTTCTTTAACCTCCGACATCGCGAAATGCGAAGTATCGATTAAATTTGGACTGTTGGATCGTGGAGAGTCATGGACCTTTGATCCAATGTAAGTGAATATCGGGAAATCAGGAATCAAAGAAAGAAGGTTCTCCAACCTCCGACATCGTGAATTGTGAAATACTGAAATGTAGAAGGTGATCACAATCATTGATCGAGGAAGTATTATGGGTCATTGATCTTATGCAAGCATGAGTTTGAGAATCGGAAGAAGGGAGGTGAGCCAACCTCTGACATCATGAGTCATGAATTCCTGAAATGCAGAAGGTGATCACAACCGTCTGATCGAGGAAGATCTCAGGTTGTCGATCTGAGATACATTTCGGGAGTTAGGAAAACCATTAGATTCAGGAGAAGAACATGTGCCACATGAGGATATCCACGTCAGTAGACCACATTGGAAAGGACGTGTGGGAGATCCATGTCAGTAGACCACATAGGCAATGAAGTGTGGGAGATCCACATCAGTAGACCACATCAGCAAGGACATGTGGCAGACCACATCATCATACCATGTTAGAAAGGACGTGTGGGGGATCCATGTTAGCAGACCACGTCATAAAGGATGTGTGAGAGATCCATGTTAGTAGACAACATCAGCAAGGAAATGTGGCAGACCATGTCAGTAGGCCACATTAGCAAGGACATGTGGCAGACCATGTCAGTGGACCACATCAGCAAATACACATGGCATAATTAGATGATGACAAGTGTTAAGAGGAAATTGGCTCGTGCCATGTCAAAAAGTGATGTAAGCAAGTTATGTCACTTAGAGAGTTTTACTTTCAGAGTTTTACCACCAACACTTTCCCAAAATCCCAAAGTCTTGAATACCAAAGTCTCGAAGTGGACACGAGATGTCTGATTTGAAGATCACTTTGGGAGCAATCTTGACCGTCGATCTACTACAGTGGAAAGATAATGTAAGTGGAAGTATTAACCGACATCAAGCGGTATCAACCACTTATGACTTACTCAATAGGTGATCACTCTGAAGGAAAATGGAGCAGGGCTTATTCGAAACCTCCGAAGTCCCAAATGTCGAAGTCTAGAAGTGGATACGAGTCGTTTGATCAGAATATCAATTCAGGTGCATTCTTAACCATTTATCATAATACAAATCCAAGGATCGAATATGAAAATTGATCTGGTTCCGCTAAGTCAAAGTGAACCGTCTGATCTATTCGGCGAAATTCGCTCCGAGATATTTGACAGGTTGCAAGTCTCGATGTCCCGACAATCGTACATATCATCGGGAGATTGAATCATGGCCGTTGAATTGATAAGTGCTCAAGCGCTTGTCTCGCCTAACGTCCGAATAATTCCATTGGTCATATGGTAAAGAGATTTAAAAGGGAGAATGTAATGTGTTTCTTAAATTGATAAGCATGTGGTTCTATGCCTATGATCATATGAACATGGTTTGAAGGAAGCGTCGATTTATCTTATCACAAAGACAAAGGAAATCAATCCATACCTATGATTGATTTATAAAAGTAAAAGGGGATGCTAGGTTTAAAGTTGAAGACTCGAAACAAGGATATCTAGTGGCCCCAAATTTGTTGTAATTGGACAAGTTAGTTATAACTTATTGCACAAGTTAGCCCAATAACTTAAGCAAGTTTTGAGCATAAGAAAGTATAAATGGAACCATGATTGGTTCATTGGAAGTGTGTTAGAGAAAGAATATGGGATTTTGGAAAAGATTAGCTTGCTGAGAAAGAGCAACCTATGGAGAAAAATGAAGGGGATGCAGACGTAATGCCCATGCGAATATCAAAAGGAAGAAGAAGTGAAGAAGCCACGAATATCTGAGGAAATATAAAGTGAAGAAGGCACGAATTTTAGACAGAAGATGAAGTGTTGTGATGAGTGTTTATGGTATACATCTGATCATGAAATAGAGTTTATTCAATAATGGATCACTGCAATTAGAGTTGTCTGAATTACTATATGAACTGTAGTTGGATAGAATGTGTTCTATCAGCATGCTGAGTCTTGTGGCAAGATGAGTATTTCTGGAGCGTTGGTGCTCTCCAAGGAGTTGGTGCTCCTTACTTTAGTTGGTGCTGATACAAAATAGTTGTTGCTGGGAAAATTCATATTACTATATTCACATATATTCATATAAATTATATACACACATCTGGTATCTCTTGTGTCCATTGTGATTATGATTTTATTTCTCTTAATCTGTACAATTATGTTTTAAATGCTAACTTGTGAGAAGAAAATTCCACACACTAATTCACCCCCCCCCCCTCTCTTAGTGTGGGTGATGTGTTCAACACCATTATCAAGAAACATAAGATTACATGCATACATCCACTTATCAGTCAGATGTTGGTGATGAGGTTCCTTGGGAATGGTATATTGAAGCAATGACCCTCGAACGATGCTCATGTGTTAAAATAAAGATGCAAAATGATTTGAGGTGTTTGGATATCCCTCGAGAGAGTATGCAGAGCTTGGAGATTGTTTTTCATTCATTGCAAAAATTTATGGGTGCATATCAAAAGATGGGCCAACGACTAATAGTTTTATTGATTTGATGAGGAGATGAAAGTTAGAGGTGATGGGCCTAGATAAATGAGAAGTATTAAAAAGTAGAGTTTCAAAAGAAGATGAAGTTTCTATGTTCAATTTCAAGGAGGGGCCAAAGTGAAAGATGTTGAAGGTGAAACATTTTAAGCACCCCAACATACCAAGACTATTTATAATAGATGTTTTCCATCATATGGAAAGTTTTCGTGGAATGATGAGGTTCCAAATTAATTTTCTAGACTCTTTTATGCATATTTTTTCATGGGAATGCACCTTGATTATACCATCCTATTGTCCATTTATTATGGGGCTGGTAAATGACGAACATATTATTGGAAAGGGGCATATCAAAATGCATCATTGCAAAGGCCTCCACGACCTTTGGTATCTCATCCAACAGGGGAGTTTACCTCACATTTAGATATGTGATGTACATCGTATGTTGGCAAGGAGGCTAGGAATTCAATCGGATAAAATTTAGAATCATTTTTATGGTGTTTTTGTTGGTTTGAACCGTTAGATATATGCAGCCAATTATTGAACCAATTTTGTTTACAAAACATATGAGGAGATATATTCCATGTCCATATAACATATACAAGAGTATGCAAATTTTTTATGTAATAGTTGGAAGGAGTTAATTCAGAATGATGAATCAAACATTAGTTTGGTATGTGTTACAATTAGTAAATTTTTCATGCACTGGAGGATAGTTTTCTTGTAGTTCTAGATATAGATACATATCATTGTATATTTAGAAATAATTGAGATGTTATCCTCATTAATTGCAGTTTGGTCATATGTTAAATGAATCTCCAGTAAATAAGTGACTTGATTCAATGAGTTTAAATTTGGATGGATTGAATCAGGTATGTGTTTTCCAATATTCACATATGAGCACTTCAGTTGTCCAATCTTCACAGCTTGTTGAATAATCAACATACATTAAATTTATGTTTTTGTATTAATGTGAACACATTGAACCCTATTCCTATTCCTATTCATAGATTCATATTCGGTCTCCCACTACTTGGCAAGGCTTGTCCCAATTATCATTGGGAGAGTTTGAAGAGGGTGGGAGTTCACAGGTATCATTGCATGTTGAAAACAAATTTAGTTATATATGAAAATTGCAATGTCATTTAAATTATTATTTTAAAAGAAAAATGTATCAAACCATATATAATTTATTGAATCTTAGGGTATGGTGGGTAAGACCATGACTCAACTGACCATGGGAATGTCATCCTCTTTTGTGGTTTATGATATTTAGGTTGTCACGTCACAAGTGTTACATGTTTTAAAATTTAAAACTACAATTTAATGTGTTAAAATCATTTAAATTTAATTTTAAAATGTACAAATTTGAAATGTGTTATAGAGCAATGTGGAGAAGAGAGTATCCGAGAGTGTGCTTGAAGAGAATGTAGAGAAGAGAGTGGGGGAGATTGGGATTGAGGAGGATACATCCATACCTAAGAAGGATGTGTTTATTCATGATTATTCTTAAATGTATGTACATTGCACATTAGTGAGTTTTTTTTTTTTTTTTTTTTTTTCTATGCTGGGCCATATATATGTGTGTGTGTTCAAGCTTATTTGTGTTGAATATGCTTATTTTTTTATACTTTTTTCAAATTTTTGTTTGATCAACATTTTAATTAAGCCTTTCCTATTCATAGAAGGGTTACTCAACTAGTGTCTATATAAATTTTCAACGCTTCAATCAATCATTTTGAAATATATAGAACTCCTATATAATCTTATCGTCATCTAAAATGGTCCATTCAATCTTATTTATGTTTAGATCATGATGTAAACCTAGTTTTGAACATGAGCATTTGATTATTTGAGAACATACTCTATCCCACAACAAAAAAGGGGAAGTTTCTAAGCTTTCTTCAATTTCATTCATTGTCTTCTTGTCCAAGAATGGCGTAATATGGAGATTTGTGTTTTCTGCATACAACAATGTGAATTCCTTCTTGGGGTGCTGTCAAACTCTTAAATAATTTCTTAATAACCACAAACCAACATTTGTATATTTTTAAATAAGCTATGTACGTGCATGATATCACTTATGTTTAGATCATGATGAAGGAATATTTCAGAGAGCATTTGATTATATGTAATATGAATACATTCCATGTAGAAAGATGAAATATTTAAATGGTTTTTGAAGAATGAATTAATATATGTGCAGATTTGTGTTTTATGCATTTACATGAAAGATTATATGAGAATATCTAATCCACTATAGAAAGAGGAGATAAGTATTTTCTTGGAAGAATGGATTGTAATATGGAGATTTTTTAAATTTCATAGATATATGTATTTTCTTGGGAAAATGGATTAATATGGAGATTTGTGAGTCCTTTAATTTGAAAGGGCATTTGATTATATGAGAACATCTATTCCACTACAAAAGAGGACATACATATTTTCCTGGAAGAATGTATTAATACGGATATTTGTGAACTTTCTGCATACACAAGTGGATTTATTTACAGGGTATTATCTAACTCTGAACACTAAAATTGGTTACCAAGCACACAATTGTTCTCTTGAAAATTTTGCCAGATATGATCTTACTTTGTTTAGATCATGTAGGCAATGTTGAAAGAGCATTTGGTTATAAAATAAAATTAAATATTTATGAAAATAATGGCTTAATATGGAGAGTAACTATTTTGGAAGTTTGGGAACTTCATGATGTGAGTTTGGCTTTAAAAAAATGCCAAAAAGTATACCAAAAAGAGAGCAATAATCTTAGACATGTGGAACTCCGATTTGATATGTTATTCTTTCTCATTGATTATTTAATAAAGTTAAATATCTTTAAAATATTTGTTAATAAAGTGTATGCTTATATGTGTTATTGGTTTTTCTTTTTATTGTTATAGTGATGTTTACATTATTTGGTGGAAAATGAGCATATGGATGTTGGAAGATGAAACCTAACACTTTTGGTATTTAAATGTTTCTTTAATCACAATTTGTTTTATTTATCTAAAATGCTACATGTACATTTTATTATAAATTTGTAGATATATTTTATTTAAAATTTTTAAATTTTAAATTTGAGAAATGTTTTTTTTGCAGATTTGAAGAGATCTATCTCAACGATGGCTTAGAGTTTAATTTTGGAGTTAAATATTAATTTCCTCTTACTTTTTGTTATTATCCTAAAATGCCTTTGGAACCTATGTATTTGGTTGTGTAACTATGCAAAATTTCAGTGTGTGTGTGTGTGTGTGTGTGTGGAACTCAAAATATCAATTTATTGTTTGATCTTTGAGTTCTCTTATATTTTTTATGATGGTGAAATGACAGTTTATGTTCTATTATAGTGTGCTGAAATTAAAATGTTTTATTTCATTTCATTTATAAATATTATTGTATAGTCAAGTAGCTCATAATTTCAATTTTGTTTGATTTGCAACTATGGTTGAATAGTCAAACATATCATAATTATAGTTTCCCTTCTATTCATAGATATTTTTATAAGTTCAAGGGTTCATAATCTAAGGGAATATTTCAACTATGTAACTTTTGTATATACAAGTATGTTTAATGTGTGGAATATAAGTAGTGTTAGGTTCATCATACACATTTGTTCTTTTAATGAAAATTGTAGTTGCATGCTTTTCATATTCCCTAATATGATATTAGAGTCATATAACCTACACAATTTAAATATTTCATTTAGTTCATATATCGATTTGATTTTTATACAATGATTTTACTGATTTTAATTAATAACTATTGCATGAGGGAAATGTATTAAAGGAAAATTCCTCACTTTTCTTCAGGCTTTTGATGTTGGTCTTGTGATTACGTTTTTTGCAATAAATAAGCTATAGTGTTTGCAACTAAGATGAGGAAATTATTAACATAGACTGCCTCATATTTATCATTTTGGTTATATGGAATCTTGTTGTATGTTTCCTTAAATTGATTTGAAAAAGTACAACTCTGCAATGCAATGACTATCATCAACACTTTTTTTAAATTATTTTTTTGCATCTTTTCAATACTGATATATTTATCAATGTCTATCATAATGATATTATGCATTGAAATACAAACATAAATTGTTCATTATATTAATCTTAGATTTAGATTTAATATACCCTCGGATGGGATGACACCTGGTGAATGTTTGTCACATGGTGTGCTGGAAATGAGGGATGTTAAAGCCCCTCACCACAACCCTCCTTATCAGTCTATTTCAAATGTATAGAATTCATTCCAGGAAAATCTCAGTGCATTGAGACAGATTGACAACCTTAATGGTCATTCAAGCTTGTCCCTTTGATACTTGTACGATGCAACAAGGCTACATTACCCTAGAATTCATGGCTCCTGAGACCATCACTTCCCTCATCATCACACATGTAACTCCTCACTCTAGATTTTATATTTATAAATTTTCTTTATTTTTTCATTCTCCCATGTCTGTTATGCTCTGAGCACACAGAGCCCCTATAACTCTCCTTCTGTCGATGGTCAACATTTATGTTCTTTCCTCTATCAAATTCCCCCCCCCCCCCTCGAGCTTAGCCTCGCCATGCCTCGTGAGAGAGGCAAGTACATCCATGGGACAACCTACTATAGTCAAGTAGGTAGGAATCGATGCACAAGACCTCTCTCTCTCTTTCCCAATCTAGGAAGTAGCTCAGCCTGCTCTTCCCACTCTGGTAAAAAATGGTCTGAGGATGCTCAAGATGAGTTTCATCTATCTGACCCAGAGCATATCTATGGGGTATGCATAATGGAGGATGAGATTCCTCTTAAATGGGATGAAATTCCATATAATTTGTAGAATAACACTATGGAGAAGCAACCAGAAATAGGCACGAGTATCCCTTTGAATTCCCCCGATCCGACCATGATAGGATGTATAGTAGAAGAGGAAATCCCTCCTCTGATGCCAGATTATTGTAATAATTTTTTGAACCCGAACAAACAAGACCAAGGGATAAAGTGGTGTGATTGCTATAGTGAGGAGGAAACCCATAGAAAAACATACACAAGAGTGCAAGTTCACCTAGCTATAGGCATCCATGACCTACCCGTCTCCTACATGATCACAGATTATCATTTGGTCTTGATTTTCGAGATAATAAGAGACTTGGTAGAGTATATGCACAACCAATACATCCTCAACAAGTGCCTGGATGTTTTGTTCAATACCCTGTCAAGTGAGCCTGCGAAAATGATGCAGACCCCCTGCCCTCGGGCCGAGATCCCTTCAGGATCTTCACTACAACCACACCGAGGGTTAACCAACCTCTTTGTTCAAGCCACAAAGGACTTCAGGTTTCAGGGTTTCACAATCCCTTATGTCAAGATTCTCTACTCTTCCACTTGCCGAAACCTGAAATGATGAAACGACGAAATCTTTGACCACGTCCTCCTCTGCTCCTGTATCTGGTTTCGCGACTTCGGGAATTCCAGAGCAAGGAACCCTTATCTCTTATCTCCTAAAGTGTTGAATTTCCAAATCTCGACACGTTTATCAATCTTTGGCTCCTCAATGGGTTTTTCGCCTTTTCGGGGTTTCGGACTTCGCAATTTCGTGAATCCTGTCGTGAGGTTTCCTGACTCTCCAACCCTCGAACCCTGAAACAGTCAACGGAATATGACTTCGACTATTGATGAAAACTCGCCACCTGTCCTCTCAATTGTCCTTGGTCTTTGACATGGATTCCTATCACCTGTCACCTTTCCCGGCTTTCGAAACTTGAGCTATCCTCCTGTCGCTATTTCCTATGTCCTTTCAAATTTTTGAACTTTGAAATAGAGGCTATAAAGAATCAATGGATGACCGTCACCCTCTTGATCTGACGATCCATGTGATTTCAGGGATTCTCCACAAAAAATTTCGATCATCCAATTATTCCCTCAAGAACCTCTGTGAAATAAACTAATGTCCCATCGTCGTGACCTTCCTTCTGCAAAACAACTTCACTTCGCCTCCCTTTGAATACTTCAAAGCACTACCCCTTCTGAGCTTCTCTGATAAATTCAAGTCTCGAAAAAAAATACCTATTCTTGCGCTCCTTGTGGGAGACCTTCAAATACTTCTGTGTATTTGAACTCTCGACTCTGTGCACCTTCTACAACAACAATCTCTCTCTCTCTCTTCCACCTTATTTAACAAATTTCTAAGGACTCAGCTAGATTGCACACGCCTTGCATGGCTCCTGTGCTTCGGTTGTACTTCTACTAGAATGAGAACAATGGTATCCCTTCTGAGATTTCAGAGATGAACTTTGAACCTTCATCAACACACACCTTGTGGATGTTTCACTGCACACCTTGTAGGAAATTATCTCACTCAGGAAGAGAAACAATTGAAACTCATTCTCTCTCTCTCTCTCTTAGACTTAAAACATTCAAAATGAAATCATACATACACAACATAGCATCACAACAAATGCATGACAGAGAGAATAAAACAACTGTAAGAAAACCATTCAACATGTACAAACAAAAAACATCATAACACCATGAATATGAATTAAAGCTTCATATATTAATTCAAATCTCCTGTACATGAGTTCTTCTTCTCAACTCTCTGCTACAACTCTCTCTTCTCTTGCTCTATGCTAATGCTACAATGATCTAATAAATCGCATGATACAAAGACGAGGGTGTCTATATCTGTTTTTCCCTCCTGTTCTTCTAAACTGTCTAATCTCTAATTCAAACCTACCTACTTTCATTAACTATGCATAAATTCCTCTACATTCTACATATGAGAGAGAATCGCTCATGATCTGTTTACAATATGCAAGTACGCTTCCTTTTAACCATTACATTAATGCTTCAAAAACATTTCCAAATTGTGTAAAATGTATGTTTCACTTTCCAGCTGTCTCCTGCCTTCATGCTCGCTTGGGTGGCTACTTGCGATGCTTCTGCATCATACTCTCTTGCTTGAAAATTTTCATGAACTCTTGTTCATGAGATCTTGCATGGTCTGTCCATGCTTTTGAATTTCTTCTCCATTCTCCCAACTATCATCTTCAACTGGATGTCCCTTCCATTTGACCAAGTATTCAAAATACTCTTTCCTCTTGGTCTTCCTGCTGACCCTCTTATCAATTATACTTTCCATCTGTGGATTTGCAGCTACAGGCATTTGTTTGTTCCACTGAACTCCTGTCTGTTCAATATCTGCCCCTTCTTCTTCAACTTTGTAAGGGTACAAATCTAAGATGTTGAATATCGGTGAAATTTTGATCCCATCAGGTAATTCGATCTCATATGCATTTTCCCCAAATTTCTTTACAATCTTGCATGGTCCAATCTTCTTCATTTTCTGTTTTTTATATGTTCCCCTTGGGAAACTTTCTTTCCTCAGATGTGCAAGAATCAGATCACCAACTTCAAAATGAAGTTCTCGCCTGTGTTGATTTTCTCTATGCTTTTATTCTTGACTTGAATTCTGCAATTGTTCCTTAACTCGGTTGTGAAGCTCCTTCATTGCTTCAGCAAAGTCCTCTGCACTAGCACTTCTGAATTCAGTTTCTTCCATATCTTTTAATTTAGAAACTCCCCTTGGTTTCATTCCATATACAATTTGGAATGGAATCTTCCCTGTGCTTCTATTGATCGAATCATTATAAGCAAATTCCACCTGTGGAAGAATGTGATCCCACTGATTGTGGTGTTCAGTCACTAAGCTCCTCAGTAAATATCCCAAGCTTCTGTTTACAACTTCTATCGACCCATCCATCTGAGGATGATACACTGAGATAAAAGACAAACTTGTCCCCAGCTTCTTCCATAAAGTCCTCCAGAAATGTCCAACGAACTTGGTATCCCGATCTGAAACTATACTCCTTGGCAAGCCATGAAGTCTAACAACTTCCTTGAAAAATAGGTTCATAATATGAGTTGCGTCGCTGGTTTTCTGGCATGGTATAAAATGTGCCATTTTTTAAAATCTGTCTACCACCACAAAGATTGAATCAAATCCTCTTTGTTTTCTCGGTAGCCCCAATATAAAATCCATGCTCACTACATCCCATGGCCTCTCTGGTATGGGTAATGGCTGGTATAAACCTGTGTTTTTCCTTTTTCCTTTTGTGTGCTAACAAATTCTACATCTGTCCAAAAATATTTTGACACCTTTCCTCTTCCCTAGCCAAAAATATGAGCCATTTAATTCCGAGAATGTTTTGTCATGACCAAAATGTCCGACCAATCCTCGACTATGTTTTTCTTTCAGCAGATTCTCCCTCATGGAGCATTTTGGAATACATAATTGATTTCCCCTGAATAATAATCCATCTTGGATCATATATTCGGTCCATTGGCTTCTGTCCCTGAGAATTGGATTCTTAGACGCCTCATACGCTTCCCTAAAATCCGGGTCATCCTTGTACATTTCTTTAAGGTTATCAAAACCCAAAGTTTTGACTCTGAATTCCTGCATCAACAAACATTTCTTGCTCAAAGAATCAACAACTTTGTTAACAGTTCCAGAAATATGTTTAATTACAAAAGTAAAATTATGCATGTATTCAACCCATTTTGCATGCTTTTGGTTCAACTTTTCCTGTTGAGTCACGAATTGCATTGCGTGATTATCGTTGTACAAAACAAACTCTTTAGGGACCAAATAATGTCTCCATTTATTCAACGCTTGTATGACTGCATAGAATTCCTTGATCAACCTGTCATCTTGGCTCAAGACCGCTCCAATTGCAAATCCACTATCATCACACTTGACCTGAAATGTCTTACTGAAATCTGGCAGCATAAGAATTGATTGTTCAGTAATCCTTTTCTTCAGCAAGTTTAAACTCTTCTCTGCTTCGTCTGTCCAGTGAAAAGATTTGTGTCTTTTATTCACCGTTTCCATCATCGGTGCACTAATACCACTAAAAATTTGGATGAATTGCCTGTTTCCTGTAGAAACTAGCTAATCCATGGAAGCTTCGAACCTCAAATACACTCTTCGGTGATGGTCAATTCTTAATCGCCTCTACCTTATCCAAATCTATTTTCAGCTCATTTGCAGAGATAACAAAACCCAAATAAATGAGTTCTGTCCTCATAAATGTTGATTTCTTCATATTACTCAGTAACTTCTCTTGTTGTGATATTCTCATCACTGTAGCTAAATGCTTTAAATTATTTTCTTTTGTCTTGCTGAAAATTAATATATTGTCAAGATATACAATGATGAATTTTCCTATGAAATCCTTCAGGACTTCATTCATCAATCTCATGAAAGTACTGGGCACATTTGTTAAGCCAAATGGCATAACAAGCCATTCATATAGCCCCTCATTCGTCTTGAATGTTGTCTTCCATTAATCACCTTCTCTCATACGAATTTGATGATATCCTCTTTTCAAATCAATCTTTGAAAAAAAAAATTCCCCTCTCAAGCAATCCATCAAATCATCCATCCTTGGAAAAGGAAATCTATATCTGATGGTAATATTGTTGATTTCCCTTGAGTCTATACACATACTCCAGCCTCCATTTTTCTTTGGGTTGAGCACTGTTGGAACATCACATGGACTCAAGCTCTCTCTAACCAACCCTTTGTCCATTAAATCCTAGACCTGTCTATTGACTTCTTCATTCTCTTGCGGCGTCAACCTGTACGCTGCTTTGTTTGGTAAACTAGCTCTAGGTATAAGATTGATGTGATGACTTATACTTCTGATCGGTGACTTATACTTCTGATCGGTGGCAACAAACAAGGTAGTTCGTCTACTACTATGTCAACAAACTCTCCCAACAACTTATGGATTTCCTTTGGTAAATCATCCACTCTTGTACTGGTTAAAACAATTCTAGGCTTCCTAACGATGACAAATTGTGTGTCTTCCTTCTTTTTAACCTCCTTAAGAAGTTCCTTCCCACTCATGATAAGTACAGTGTTGTTCACCTTTGGTTTCACTTTTTTATCCTTAATCGACAACAGCATGTGAGTTCTCCCATTCTTCTCCAGGGTGTATGTGTTCGTTCTCCCATCATGAATCACATTCCTGTCATATTGCCATGGTCTACCCAGTAATACATGACAAACATCCATGGGAATAACATCACATAGTATTTCATCCTTATATAATCCTATTTTAAATTCAACTAAACATTGTTTAGTGACATTTACCTGATGTCCTTTTTGTAGCCATGAAACTTTGTATGGGCTTGGATGTTCAATAGTCTCCAGCTCCAACTTTTCTACCATATCTGTAGATACGAGATTGTTTGTGCTACCATTGTCCACTATAACCTTGCATACCCTATCTTTGGTCTTGCAAGCAATCTGAAAAAGTTTGTTCCTTTGGGCTGGGTTCTCTGCCTCCTTCTCTGGAATTAAGAGAAATTTTCTCATCTTTAGTGATCTTATTCCCTCAACATCTTCTGCCTCAACATTTCATCCTTGTGCTTTGGTAATGTGATTTTCACTTCCTTCTTTCTTTCTATCTGGACATTCATAGAATTTATGTCCATTTTTTCCACAGGTAAAACATTTCAATTCACCACCCCTACCTCTTCCTCTTCCTCTGGTATGAGGAAAAGTATTTCTATCAGCATATTTTCCTCTCTGTGAGCTTCCTCCTTTCTCAATCTGGGTTTGAGGTTTCTTCCCCTCTTCTTTAGATTTTTGAGTTCTATCTTGGGCAATTTTTTTGCCTCTGGCTTGACTTCTGCCTCAGACTCTCTGACCTTGCTTTTGGCTCATCTTCTCTTCAGCTTTCAGAGCCATATGATAAACATCCTCTACATTCTTAAGGGTCATCATGCTCATCTCATCTTGTATGTCATATCGCAGACCATTCATGTACCTGACAACCTTTTCATCATCACTTTCCTGATGACCTTCTCTGATGTTTATCTTGTAGAAATCTTCAGTGTATTCTTTCACTGACATCATCTTCTGTCTCAAATTTTGCATCCTCCAAAATAGAGTAATTTGATAATCCTTGGGTATGAATTTGGCTTTCATCTTCACAACCATTCTATCCCAACTCTTGATTTTCTTCTTGCCTTTGTAGTGTCTGTCAGCCTATAGTTCATCCCACCATAATGTTGCATGCCCTTTAAGTCTTGTGATAGAGTGCTTGACCTTCTTGTCTTCCTCGAAATCCTCATAGGAAAAATATTTATCCAGAGCTCTAATCTAGTCTATAAGCTCTTCAACATCTAGGTTCCCCTCATACATGGGAATCTCCATTTTTTCCCTGACACCTATCCTTGCAACAACCCTGAATAGGCATTCATCTGCAACATCCTCGATTGCTACTTCTTCTCCTTCATGTCCAAATTCATTTTCACTTTCAGCCTCGCTGATATCTCCAACGTCAAATGTGCACCTATGTGTTGTCTCCATGGCATCAAGCCTGACACGTAGTTCACACATTTCTCTTTCCACTACTGGATCAGGAATTGGCCTGTCTCTTCTTCTTGGTGGCATGGTTGAGAAATTTCTCTTTTCTTTGCTACAGAAAGTAAAGAAATTGTTATGTGCTCTGATACCACAATTGACGTAGACCCCCTGCCCTTAGGTCGAGATCCACTCAGGATCGTCACTACAGCCACACTGAGGGTTAACCAACACCTTTGTTCCAACCACAAAGGACTTCCGGTTTCGGGGTTTTTTGATCCCTGATGTCAAGATTCTCGACTCTTCCACTTGCCGAAACCTGAAATTTCGAAACGCTGAAATATCTGACCACGTCCTCCTCTTCTCCTGTATCGGGTTTCACAACTTCGGTAATTCCAGAGCAAGGAACCTCGATCTCTTGTCTCCTAAAGTGCCAAATTTATGAATCCTGACACGTTCATCAATCTTTGGCTCCTCAACGGGTTTTTTGCCTTTTCGGGGTTTCGGACTTCACTATTTCGCGAATCCTATCATGAGGTTTCTTGACTCTCCAACCCCCAAACCCTGAAATAGTCAACGTAATATGACTTTTATTGTTGATGAAAACTCACCACTTGTCCTCTCAACTGTCCTCGGTCTCTGACGTGGATTCCTGTCACTTGTCACCTTTCCCGACTTTCGAAACTTGAGCTATCCTCCTGTCTCTATTTACTCTATCCTTTCAAAGTTCTGAACTCCGAAATAACGGCTATACAGAATCAATAGATGACTGTCACCCTCCTGATCCAACGACCCACGTGATTTTGGGGATTCTCCACAGAGAATTTTGACCATCCGATTCTTCCCTCAAGAACCTTTGTGAAATGAACTAATGTCCCCTCACCGTGACCTTCCTTATGCAAAGAAACTTCACTTCACCTCCCTTTGAATACTTCAAAGAACTACCCATTCTGAGCTTCTATGATAAATTCAAGTCTCGAAAAAAAAGACCTATGCTCGAACTCCTTGCGGAAGACCTTCAAATACTTCTGCATATTTGAACTCTCGACTCTGTGCACCTTCTGCAACAAACGTATCTCTCTCTTTTCCACCTTAGTTAACAAATTTCTAAGGAATCAACTAGCCCGTGCACTCCTTGCATAGCTCCTGTGCTTTGATTGTATTTCTACTGGAATGAGAACAATGGTATCCCTCCTGAGCTTTCAAAGATGAACTCTAAACCTTCGTCAACGCACACCTTGTGGACGTTTCACTGCACTCCTTGCAGAAAATTCTTTCACTCGGGAAGAGAAACAATTGAAACTCATTCTCTCTCTCTCTCTTAGACTTCAAACATTCAACATGAAATTATACATACACAGATTATCATCACAACAAATGCATGACAGAGAGAATAAAACAACTGCAAGTAGACCATTCAACATGTACAAACAAAAAACATCATAACACCATGAATCTGAATTAAAGCTTCATATATTAATTCAAAGCTCATGTACATGAGTTCTTCTTCTCAACTCTCTGCTACAACTCTCTCTTCTCTTGTTCTATGCTAATGCTACAATGATCTAATAAATCGCATGATACAAAGATGAGGGTGTCTATATCCGTTTTTCCCTCCTGTTCTTCTAAACTGTCTAATCTCTAATTCAAACTTACCTACTTTCATTAACTATGCATAAATGCCTCTACATTCTACAGATAAGAGTGAATCACTCATGATCTATTTACAATACGCAAGTACGCTTCCTTTTAACCATTACATTAATGCTTCAAAAAAAATTCCAAAATGTGTAAAATGTATGTTGCACTTTCCAGCTTTCTCTTACCTTCATGCTCGCTTGGTTGGATGCTTGCGATGCTCCTGCATCAGAAAATCCACTGCCCGACATTTTGTCATTCATAAGCCTTCAAAATTATCCAGGATGGATGCCTGAGTTTGCCTCATGTCTAGTCTCTTTACTTTTAATTTATTTTGTTTTAGCTACAAGGTTTTTGTGGCAATTAGAATTGGGTTCATTATCTCGTCCTTGAACAATGTCGACCACATGTTCTGGTTTCCATGCATGTGGAAGAACAAGTGGCGAGTCCTTTTGTTTTTTTCAGACAAGTGTCGCTTTCTGGTTCTTTAACAATGTTGTCCACCTATTCTGGTTTCCACATATGTGGCAGGACAGGTGGCAAGTCTTAGTGCATCCTCAGACATACATCGCTTTGTTTTTATAGTGTAAGGTAATGTAATCATTTGTATTTACAAATAAAAATATTTAGATTTAATATATATATTAAAAATTAATTTGATTAAATATATTGAAATATAAATGCACATTTTATCAATTTAATATCAACACTTTTGGAATCAAAACTCACAATTTCATAATTAAAATTGACACTTTTTAGGATGTCTAAAAAAATTCTTAATTAGGATAATGGTAAAAAACAAAAATGTCATGGGCCAACATGGTGTATAATGTGTAAAAAGGATGGAGAATTAGTAAACCATTTATTTGTACAATGTTCATATGAAAAAGAGGTATGGAATGAAGCAATAAAATTGAAACTTTTGGAATCAAAATTCACAAAAAANTTTTCACTTTATAAAGACTTATGCTTAAATACATCATGCATAAATATTGCATCCCTAAGGCTCATGCATAAATATTAAATCTCTAAGGCTCATTACATCATGCATAAATATTAACTCACTGAGGCTCATTACATCATGCTTAAATATTATATAATCTAGGACAAGGTGTAACGTATGCTTGAAGTCTTAATATCATGTTGATTTTGAGACTTGAATCCTAGTGCAAGTACACCAATTTTATGAATTTAATAAGACACCATTACATTTTTAAATAGTGTCTTCTTACCATATCAATATTTTCATGTCTTAATGGATATATAATTAAACAATAAAACATCTAAAGACAAAGAATATTGTTTTTCTGTAGGAAAATCCTTAGAACAAGGAAAAAACCACTTTGAAAGTTATCTCAATCCCAACCAAAACCATTAAAATTGTTTATTTCCACTAAATTGGGATTATTTTAATAAACCCCAAATCTAATTTTTTTCACAAAGGTGAGATTTTTTAATAGACATCAAACACTATCAATTTTCATGAAGACTTAGGTATTTTGTATATAACTCTCATGACTTGGAGATATGTCCTCATTCTCATGTATTTTTACGCTACAATTTACTATAAAATTAAATTTTCACATCAAGTGGGGATTGAATTACACTCTTATGTGCCATAGATATTTCATAGTGGGATCCAAATCCTCTCCTATGTTTCCTCTATTTCATCTATCACTATCAATCTAGAAAGGTTCAATTATTATGTCTCATCTTTCATGGTTGTGCTCCTCATCATAATAGGTAGATGGGATCCATGATATGAAAATGTCTCCTCCTCATACTCTCCTCCTCACATAAAATTTCACTGCAACTGGTGTTGCAAATGGCACTACAACTGATGATGCAACTAGCATTGTAACTGGCACTATAACTGCAATTGACACTATAATTACGTGCAAGGGATCTTGAATTTTTTAGGAATTAAATGCAAGGTATCTTCGATTTTTGAGGAATTACATGAAAAGGGACAAAAGTTTCTAATGTTATTACTCCCCTTCTGCATTCTTAGACATGATATTCTAGCACTTTATAATTTTGAATATTTAATAATTTTGAATTGACTAATTTAGATCTAGTTTTATGAACAAAATTGTAAATAAGGCTCCATAAATTTTATAATACATAAAAAATATGGTTCCTTATTTGTATGGACCATAAAAGTAAACTAAACCAAATGATTCCAAAATCCTAGATATTCTTAAATACATGTACTTTCAATGCAAAATAATTATTTTTGTAATGTATGCCACTTGTTTAAAGAAATAGTAATGGTATGCCATCTTCAATTATTCATTCATGATTGGATTTTGACATTTTCCATTTTATAACTTTTATTTTTTTTCTTGATTGAACTTTTGTTAACTTTATGCGCACTGCACATGCCAAATGACTATATTGACAACTTATGACATTTGACTGATAGTCTTGAAAGTGAACATGACTATTGGTTTGATGAGTTTCTTGAAAAAAATATTCTTTCAATATGATGGATCCTCTTTCATATATAAAGTCGTTATCATCAAAATCTTATAATAACCTCATCTTTTGTCCTATTCATCACATCAAATAATATTTCACATTTGCAGTGGTGGCTATAGGTGCAACCACAACAAAGACATATGCTGCAAATAATTTGATATGTTCCAACAAGAAGTTCGTGTTAGATTAGAACACATGCACGTGCCATTAAACTCATCTACTACATATAAATTTTATATATCCAACTTACAAGTACATCTACAAGTTGTTTAAATATTTAAAAAATATATTTTCAAACAATTGAAACATAAAAATTACCTTCTCTAACAAGATCMRAAACTCTATCACCATCAACCGACACTACAATTTCATTTGATTCCATATCCTATGAGCTTTCAAGTCGAATTTTCCCTTTTATATTAAGTTYAGTATGCCTCCAAGCTTTTACATATTCCACATTTTCATTTTCACAAATCTCTGTGGATTTTGTGTCCTCTATTCAAACTGAATGAAAATAAGATTCATTTCTTCTATCAAATGAAAACACATTTTGATAATGTTTTTTTGAACTAAATGTAGTTTTCATGTGCCATGTATTATACCGTCTTCATATGGGATTGATMTATTTACATATTGGTTTTCAACACACCAAAAAAACCTGCACAAKACAACAACTTGTTAACTTGAAATCTATCATGAAAATGACTTAAGATCATATAAATTTGAAGATGTGAATAACAATATCCTATGTACATGTGTAACATGTATATATACATGCTTGTGCACATCCCTTGATGGATTATTTTCAYGACACTAGTACATTTGGGTCATTTTATGACCACGTGTTCAAAGTAATTTCCAATTTATACTATCGGGAGAATGACAAACATTGGACCCCCTCAAATTTCATTTTGCATGATGTCGTTATACCGATGACATAGATATTGTCTCTCATGTAACGTTTCTAGCAAACACGTGCCATCTCTACTTTCATTGTCGAATCCCATTATGGATGTCGCAACCATGATGCTAGAATGTCTCACCTGTGATGCCACAAGGGACGTCGTAAGACTGAAGAGGGGCCTATATCTATGATGTTTACACCATCGCAAAATAAACATTCATTGAGTTGGACATGCGACATCACTGACCCACAATGAACATTGCAAGACCAACGAGGGGACTATATCTCTGAGGTTTATGCTATATCATCAATGGGAGGGATGTTTCATTGTACATCAGAAGAGGAACATCAACTACAACAAGGGAAATAGTACATGCGACATTGCGGGTACCATAGTGGATGTCGCAAGACCGACGAGTGGTCTATATCCCCGACGTTTACACTATATCAATGACGGGAGGGGTGTTTCATGGTACGTCAGAAGAGGAACGTCGAACAACCTATGAGGGGTATATATATCCAACATTTATTTTATATCAGCGATGGGAGAGATGTTGGAAGACCCACAACCTATTGGTATTTTGAAGAAAAAATAAAAATAAACATTTCCTCTTGTTTTGTACACACATTGTCAATTTGTGGATAGTTTCTGTGCCAAGAATATTTATTTGTCATATCTATCTATATATATTGTTGTTTCTTATATCAAAGGATTAGTTATGTATATCCATATATTGAGTAGAAGGTATGTAACACGTGCACAATGATTGTTGAAACAATGTACATTTAAAAAAAATTTGAAGTTTTTGTTCATAAAAGACACCATCAAAATTAGGGCAAGTTCATATGAATCACCCAAGGTCTCATCTTGTTTTTTTGTGTTTTCCATGTTTTTCTTTCTCTATTGTATGCCAACATTCAAAATTATCATAGTCTGTCAGGATATGGTATAACACCGAGTTAAATATCTTGTTAAAAGGATGCCCCAGGAAGCTCCTGTAAAAGAAAAATGCATTAAGAACTAGGTGGAATTTCTGGAGACCTTGATGGCACACAGATGCAAGAAATTAAATGTAAATTTATTTTTTTGTGGTGTTTGCCCAAAATTTTCTATTATAGAGAAGAAAGGAAAACAAATTTCCTACATTCCAAAAATGGTCCTTAAAGGACAACATGGGCCTACAAATATGTTAATCTGGCAGCAAGATTTGGTGTGTAAGTTTCAAGGTTAAGAAGTAAGCATTCTCCCTTACTCCAGAACTAGGATTACTTGATGGCCTTACTTGTTTTAAAGTGGATTCCTTGGTTTTTATTGTTATTTTACCTGTAGGATGATGATGCATGTGTACTATGTGCAGTGTGGGTGGCCCATCCCATTAATGTTGGCAATGCTAACACAACAATAATTGTTCCACTCTATGTAAATTGTTTTTTTCTCTGCTCTGCTCTTCTCTAAGTGATCTATTTGTTGGAAACAATGGCTTGATGTGTTGGGCTACAAGAATACATCGATCTTCTCTAAGTAGAGTCATTAGGTTCTTTATCTTCTGCACTGCAGATGAAATTCACAGGTTAGTTGATAGTGGAAGTCCCTTTCCATCAAACGGAAATACAATAGGTATGCAATGTAGTATTTTCATAGGTATAAATGATAAATGATACAAAAGGATTTTTTTGTCACTGAAAGATTTTTGTTAAATGTATTGA
>ML783863.1:525377-536764 GCA_009831015.1 Picea engelmannii | reverse complement strand
CTTTTCAATCAGGGTGGGGCAGTCATCCCATCTTGTGGTGAGAAGTGTTCCTCTCAGAAGTTTGAGTCTAGGGTGGCACAGTCAGTAGGTTAGGGCCTCATACCCTTAGCCTGTTCTTTCTTAGTTGATTGTTGATAGAAAAGATAAAAAAAGAAAGATTTTGTTTTATGGTTTTTAGACACGTGTAGGAGCCGGTGCTTTCTTGATTTCCATTGTGCATCTTATCTCTGGTTCTTTGCGATCTGCGCTTTAATCCAGAATTTAATTTTGTTTTCTTGGTTTTGTGCTTGTCGACATTTTCTTTGTTGCTTCATTTTGCACTTAAATAAAAAAAAAATTCTCTTTTTCATTTTCTTCTTTGTTTGAAGATTGCATTGCTGCATCAATAGCTAGGAAGAAGTCTTTTTTCATAAGTTTTTACAGTGCATTTAGAGAATAAGTAGCTCGCAGATTGAGCGAAATTCCTTTATGTTTGCTGCATGAAATATTGGAAAATTAAAAAAGAAAAAGAAATCTTTCTTGGTGAAAAGTTGTTGGTTTTTCCATTTTTTGTAAAAGTTTTTGTTTCCAAGCATTTATTATTCATTTTTCTTTGAGTCTTTACACACCATCAGTTTCACCTTCATACCTTGTGACGTAAAAAATCCAATAAAAGAAATGCTAATTTAAAATCTATTAGACTTTTTTTTTTGTAGGGTTCATACACTAGCTCAGGACTAGGGCCTTGGAATAGGTTGGAGAGTAAATTCTCCAAGGCCACTCAAACCAAACATTGGAGTCTGTCATAGGGAGTGTAGAAGTCCAGTTACATGAAATTTATCCGGGACCCTCCTCTAACACAGGGGCTAAACACGAGGTCACGTAAGGAAAGGTAGCGGAGATAACCCCTCCAAAGCTGGACCAAGCGTAGTGGAGAACACATATTGAGGATTTGTTAAGAGATTTCGTCGTTTTCATTTTCCACGGGGCTTTGTGGGTCTCAAATCCGTTCAAGGTCCTCAATTGTCTTCCGGACCATTTGCTCTCGATACCCTTGACAGGTTTCGGGCTTGATACCCTGGTCATTGTGGTCTACCCGACTATCGACTGTACCTGCCTGGTGATTGTTCGCGTGTTGGCAAACTAGTTGTCAATATTTTCTAGGGACATACATAGGTGATTGCAGGGGTATATTGTGGTACCTAGGACATACATTGGGCCATGCTTTGCAGAGTATACCCGGAGGGTGCTTCCATTTTCGAGTTGAACTTGCACCGGTAAGTTGCTCTAGTGTTGGTTGTTGTAACTGTTCTTCCAACTAGTTTAGTGTTTGCTTGATTTATCTCTTAGTGGCTTATTTTTAGTGTGTGTTATTGTTTGATCATTTACAAGACCTTAGCGTGTCATGAATCTTCTCACACAGTGGAGGATTCAGAGCTCCGCCGGTCACGAAGGCTTCTGGGCCTGCTGCCGGTTATACTGGAGCCACCCCCACCACCATTGAGGTGGAAGATAGACCAACAAGGGTCTTTCGAAGCAACCGGGTTACAAACCATTGATCCTGACCAACTCCCGGAGGAATCAATCGCCATTATTGGTTTGGTTGAAACCTCAACCACTGATACTTGGCCGCAAGTTATTGTGCAAATTCAATTTTATGAATGCCTGTCAGTGCCTCACACAAATATGGAAACAAATGTTGTTACTTCCTCTAGGAATTCTTCTATTCCCATCACCGTTGCCACCACAGGAGAATCATCTCCTAACTTTCCTCCATCGGTCCGGGCCACCATGGTCTCGACCGCAACTACGTCGCATAGTGGACCGTCCCCATCAAAATCGTTGGTAATTATATTTAAGCAAAAATCATTGGCCAATTATATTTAAGCAAAAATGAAACTCGACAATTTTAGTGTTTGTGAGAAATATCACTCGGTAATAATTCATTTCAACAAAATTTAAAAACTCTACTAAATTAATCTATACCAGAAATATAAAATTGTTGTTATGCAAGGTAAAATTTGTAGCCAATCCATGAATAAACTAGTTGTCATTCAAAGCATAATTTCACTATCAATCAAGGTAAAATCTCGTTGTCGTTCAAAGGTAAAATTCATTGTCATTCAATGATTAAACGCGTTGCCATTCAACTATAAAATTTGGCTTTGAATTAGTGAATAAACTTGCTACCATTTAACTGTAAAATTTCACAGTCAATCAGTGAATATACACGTTGTCTATTAAAATATTGAATCATTGTCCATTCACACAATATATCGTTGGGTTTATAAAAAGAAAAGCAAGCATAAAAACGTGTAGAGATATATATCAACTCGTTGCCTTATTATGGAATAAAAACGCTGAATTATCATCCAAAACAACAGGCATACAATTACACACACAATGATTAAATAATTCTTCAATAAATCACAATGTAATTCACTGGTAAAAATGTAGGTACATCACAATGAATACTGGCTGGTAAAAATGCAAGTATCATAATGAATTTTAATGGTAAAAACGCAGGTACATCACAATGAATACTGGCTAGTAAAAATGAAGGTATCACAATGAATTTCGCAGGTAAAAACGAAGGTACATCACAATGAATATTGGGTGGTAAAAATGCAGGTATCACAATGAATTTCACTATCATTAAATATTGATTTAGCAGCCACACAATATGTATAAAATCATTGTAAAAGAAATGAGATTCATCATATCTCTACTGGAAACTATCAAAAATGTTGGGGAATTATCATAAAACACAAGGAATTAAGTAACAACACACACAAATCATTAAAACGCAAATCCCTTCAAATTTTAATCAATCCAAAACGCAGAGATGATCATTCAAGGATATGCATAGGTAAACAGTCAAGGATTGTAGAGTTAAAATTTCAAGGAAATGCAAAGGTAATCAAATGAAAAGGTACTTGTTCACAAGAAAGCGCAAAGACTAATCATTCAGTAGTGAATCAATCAACGCAAAGTACTCATCCACCAGGAGGGTGCAAGGATTACAAATTAATCATAAAAGAATAATGAAAAGATAATGAGGGATAGACAGTTGAGAAAAATTTATCCTTCACTCATCATCCATGCACATAAAAGGAGGGAAGTTGAATCTATAGGTCTTTAAACACCAAAGTGACGATCATCGATTTGGCTGCTGGTCGACTGCTCAGGAACAAATTGATGACCAAAGGGATAAGGGAAAAACACAAATTTATTCCTAATAATCAATAAACAAACACATAAAATTCATATCAATCAGGATTGGGTTCACCAAGGGAAATCAATTCAGAATGCAGTGAACGTAAGGCTGGGATGAATTTAAGTTCTTTTTTTATAAAAAGTTGAGTAAAACATAATATTTACACAATACAAGTACAATAATGAAAGTGAAGGAAAAATATTAAACTGACATTCAAAAATATATGCATGTGTACCATAGCCAAATGCAAAAGCTCCAAGTCATTATCCCACGTGCACTCCCTCCATCTCCTACTTGCCGACTGATGTGACCTCACTAGTACCTCCCATCCAATGCCAGGGGTACTCTTCTTCCCCCTCATCACCCCAATTCATAAAGGGGCCACACACACAATACCACAGAACTGCTAGCACCAAGCTCGCCTCGCAAGGTTGAGCTTCCACTCGTTACCCGAGCTGGGTATCCCAACTCCCACAAGACAAGTTCAATCAAGACAAAAATTCAGCAGTGTAACGTTATGCATAAATATGAGATCTATACTCCTCCTCCTCCATCCTTTTTATAAATTTTTCAAGTAATTAGTTTCCCAAATTCTCATTAAATTCCTTGTTCATTTAATTAATTAGGAAAAACCTCCCCCATACACATGTCACCCGATCCCCTAGTTGCACTAGAAAATTAATTTTATTAATTGATTAATTATTCCTATTTCCCTCACCCACCTAAAAGCATTCCCAAAAATGCTCCTAGGTGTCCCAAAATTCCCTTACACTTCTTAAATGACTTACACCTTACTTAATTCCTAGTTGAGTTCATAATTATAAAGTTCCAATGGGAATATTTCTTACTAAGTTAGACATTCATCTTTTTCTTTACATTTCCCCTTTTTCTTAAGTTTCGCTCTTTTTCTTTAAGTTTCCTATTTCTTCTAAGTTTCCCCCTTTTTCCTTTTCAACTAAAAATCAATTTAGCAAGTGTACATAAAACACCCGTTTACCCTCTTTCTTCTTTAATTAAAAATTAATTAGCAAAAATAGATAAAAACAACCATTTCCCTTTCTAAAATTTTAATCCTTCATGATAATTTGACTTTAATAAATTAATTTGAATCTCTTAACCCCTTTATTCTTAGTTGTTTATTTATTATTAATTTGTTTTGACCACATGTTTTACTTAGACCTAGGTTTTAATTTCTCTAGGATGGGCGGAATTTTTATTAGGGATTTGTTTTTTTAATTATTACTTATCACATCATTCATTTTAAGGCCGTCTAGGTTTATTCACTTACCAATTGAAATCGCCACGTTCCCTTCGAAATGCACTAGCTTCTCCAAGGGTGCCACTCGCCTCTTTTTTTTTTCCTTGCACGACATGCCCTTCGGGACACACTATGTTCTCCAAGGGTGCCACCCTCATCTTGAATGACTTGGTAGACATCAACACCCCCGGAGTAAATAATCGACCATGTGATCTTGTGGGAGACTAAGGTCCTATAAGGAATAAGGCCCCCAACCTTATTACGCACCCCTTAGAATCAATGTGACCGACTTTCAGAGTCTGACCTCACGACATCGTGGGTCTTCTCAAACTACATAATTGTTAAGCTACAGTTCGAGCCATTGAGGGTGTGCTAGTAGGATGTGGCAGGGCTGTTGACCACACCTCTCCCTCAAAGTCTTTGGATGTCCTGCATGACCCCTCTCCTCCACATGTGAGTCTAGTCGACAAGCTATCATTAGCCTACATCCATCAACGAATCATGTCAGAAATAATAATCAATCATCATAAAATCTAATCATATGTGCATGTCACATCAACAAAATTCAAACCCAATAGTCCACTCCCTGACTCGCTCCGAAGTACAAGGGGTTTCATCGATTCCTTTGTATCCTCTAGGTCCAAAGTCCTGCACACTCAAGAGAACCCAGTCAATAAAAGTTGTCTATGTAATACAACCAGATAACATATGATCAATCCATAATGTCTCATAATCATATCGAACAACCAATAGTATAATACTCTGGATCACTTGCAAGCAAGTGTCTTAAAAACTAAGGTCGCTTAGTGCGCACAAGAGAGGGATGTTACATACACCCCCTCTTGTTTTAAACTTCATCCCAAAGTTTCAAAATATATAAGTGTCAAAATAAAGTGTATCACAGTATCATAAGTCTATATATCAACAAAAATGGAAACTGTCGACGCATATCATATGCGTCCTCCCAGGTTGTCGAGTGAGAACTATAGTTGTCCCACTAGACCTTGACCTGATCTACTGCTTGAGGTCGTAGCTATCGAATGCGATGGTACAAGATATGGATCAGCTCTATCATGAGCGCACCCTTGTCTGATCCTGCAAGGAACTCGTCAACAACATGAGCAGGATCACTAACATAATGTCTCAAAATAAAGACGTGAAAGACATCGTGTGTCTACCTTCCTTCCTTTCTAGAAGAATAAGGGTTTATGGTCTGCCCTCATCTTCGTGACTCTCGGGTGAGCCATGTACACTACTTTGTGAGCCTCTTTTAGGATAAAAATCCTCAACTCATCATTTGGTGGTACGTAAATTCAATTTTTAAATCTCAATAATACGTTGTTGACCAACGTAAATCCTTCAAATATTGGTACCATCATTTTGTTTTGTCTGATAAAATACTTGACCTCTTTGTACCAGTCATCGTCGTGTTGTAAAATTAGAACTTTTTCACGTAGATTCATCTAAAAAGGCATCACCAAAAATATGTACAGTCTCTGACTCCACGCATCAACCACTCTATTCATTTTTCCCTTTATGTAAATAATATCGAAATCGTACTCGCTAAGAAATTCTGACAAAGGTCATGGTCACACGTTCAATTCTCTTTGTGTAAATATGTGTTGTAGTCCATAGTGGTTTGTTTTTAGTTCGAATTTCCATCCAATAAGGTAGTGTCTAAAAACTCTCAAGGCTTGAACAATGGCTAACAACTCCAAATCATGCGTCACGTAGTTCTCCTCATGCCTTCTCGACTTTCTTGAGATGTAATCCATCACTTGACTATATTGTATCAAGACTCCACCTAATCCTTCCTTGGATGCATCAATGCATACCAAGAATTTTGTGTCCATGGCAAGGACCTATAATATCAGTGTTGTCGTCAATAGAACCTTGAGCCTCCAAAATTCCTCTGCGCATTTCTCAGTCCAAAAACACTCCTTGTTCTTCTTTTGCAATTCTGTAATCATATTTTCAATCTTAAAAAAACCCACGATGTATCATCGATAGTATCCCGCTAAACCCATGAAGTTGTGCACTTCGGGGAAATTCGTCCACACAGGCCATTCCATAATAGTCTCTACCTTTTCTGGATCCATGACGATACCTTCATCGGAGAGAACATGCCCTAAGTAGTGAATCTTTGATTGATAAAACAAGCATTTAGAAAATTTCCCATACAATTTGTTCTCTCACAGACACTATAATACCAAGCGCAAGTGCATGCCATGCTCCTCCATCATCCGAGAGTAAATCAAAATATCATCAATGAATACTTGGACAAACTTGTCTGAGTATTTATGGAACACCCCATTCATAAAACCTATAAATACCCCTGGGGAATTCATCAGTCCAAAAGGTAAAACAATAGACTCATAAAGTCCCAACCTTGTCTTAAAGGCGGTATTAGGGATGTCGTCCTCTTTGATCCATAAATGTTGATACCCTGATCTCAATTCGATATTTGAAAACACTGTCGTGCCTTTCATCTAATCAAACAAGTCATCAATCCTTCGCAACAGATACAGATTGTTGATCGTTTCCTTGTTCAATTGATGGTAGTCAATGCAGAGTCTCCACAAGCTATCCTTATCTAGTATGAAAATAAAAGACAGACCCCATGGTGACACACTTGGATGTATAATTCCTAGGTCCAGTGACTCCTTCAGTTGCATTCTCAAATCCTATAACTCTATGTTCGACATATGAAAAGGCGTTATTTCTATCGGTTCAATCCCCTACTTTAGGTCTCTGGTAAAGTCTAATTCCCTCTCCAACAACATCCCAGGGAATATGTCTGCAAACTCTCTCACCACTAGAAGGTTTTCTAGACCTTCCACTACTCATTTCTTGATTAATGCAACAATCACATAAATCTTATATCCCTTGTGCATGCTCTTCCATAGCTACAAGGAAGAGATGAACCTTAAGGAACTCCCTAGTTTTGACCTACAATCACGTGTCTCTATCCCTCATCAACGACCAAGATCAACCATTTCATTTTTCATTTGAGTATCACCTCAAGTGATTCCAACCAGTCCATAATGATCACGACATCATAATATCCTAATATCATGATGTACAGGTTGGACCTAGTGACAAAATCTCCCAGTTTAAGGCTACATGCCATAACCTTCCCACCAAACTTTTGTTTGGCTCCCGAATCCATTTTCCCAAGGCTAAACTTATCCTGTTCGACTACCTTTACATTAATTCTCCTTAGCACTGCCCCAGAAATAAAAATATTTGTACCACTAGGATCTATCAAGTACTAAGGGTCTAGTCAATGATGGTACCTGACGTCTCAAGAATAGTTGATTGGTGCTCTGGCTGGTGGTTATTCATTGTTGCATGAATCTAATGGGCCTTGACCAAATCTCCCATGGTAGTGGGTCTGGCTGATCTAGATGCTCTATTTCTCTCAAGAAATCATCCCTCTCGAGTTGTCGGTGGATGCTAACAGTATTGGTTGGGGCGTGTTGTGGACCCTGAGGGGAACATGCACCCTGGCCTCATCTGAGTATAGATGGTGAATCAAGGCCTCCTACAATATCTGTAAAGACCTTGTCAAACAATCATCATCAATTACAACAATCAGATCCAACCCAAGGATTTGTTACTCCCCTTGGGGGTTAGACTATGAGGGTGTGGTTAGATCTGGAAGCATCGCATCTCCTTCCACAACACCACGTTGTGAACCTCTATGGCATCCTCTAAACGAAATCACCACATGGACACTTTAAAGTTTTAATTAGCACTAGGTTAATACTCAAGAGTTTAATGCAGTGGAAATCCTAGTGATCCAAAATCTCATGTTTGAACCCGCTCTGACACCATATGTAACGACCCCATCATTACGACGACAAGCGACGCAAGAAAGTGCAATTTTTTTCTATTTTTAAAGTAGGTCGACAATAATGACAATAGTTAAACAACACAACTTGACGACGAACGTAACGCACGCAAATCAGGCCATAGACAACAACGACTCAACACACTAGAACATCATGAAACTGGACGAAACATATGATAATCAATAGACAGATAAAAATGACTACCCGCCCTACAAAAGCAATACAATGACTACAAGCTAAAGGACAACATCAACAACCCAACACAGTGGCCAGGACGACTAGGAAATAGAAACCTCTATGTTATGCAAAAGCTAATGCCTTAAGGTGTTACAAACCTAGTACAAACAAGAATTACAATGAACAACGTCGACCTCAAGAAGCACATACTCCGACCAGGTTATCATTCACCTCTATCTATCAGGGCTCACAATGATCCCCTCATCAGGAATCATGTCATCACAATGTGATAGGCATGACACTAACTCTGGCGCAACATAACATATCTAGAAAAAAACTGAAGAAATATCCAACGTGCTAGGATACCTAATTAACTGACATAAATACATGAAGACTATACCCACACACCCAAGCAACCAGTCGACAAGACGCAAGGTGACATCACTCAAAAATTGTGCAAGCTATTAAACGTCTTTTTCATCAACCAAAAACCATTATCTGTTAAGCATGATGTCTAAGAGAGGAGTGAACTATTATAAAAGATACTATTATCATAAATGTGAACTATTATAAATTTTATCGCTATCCCAAAATAATATTTCGGTCCATTGATATTCGTTTTCATATACAAAAAGAGCTAATAATGATATTTACAGTATTGATATATAATAAAGATATTTTCGTCTTAGTATAGTGCTATCCCTTAATGATATATAATAATGTCATATATTATATCATCGTTGTCATATAATACAGTAATGATACTGTAATGATATAATGATATATAACAATCATATCGTTGTAATGATATATACAACAATAATAATGATATATATAATATCATTGTCATACATGATAGTAACCCATTAATGCGTTGTTCTCTACACATTAACACATGATATCGTTGCTATTTCTGCTATTAACACATGATATCATTGTTGTAACACATTACAACATTAACACATGATATCTACATATTAACACACATTAATTCGTTGTTGTCTACGCATTTATGTGAAAACGCTATCCATGATGATTATAGTGATATTGATGGGTGTTATAATGATATGTTGTGTAATATAATGATATGTTGTGTTGGGTAAATGTTACTAGAATCGTTGAGTATCTACCTCAAAATCATAGTGAAGACTGTGTAATGTGCCACGAGAATAACAGTGGTATGTTGGGTAAAACGCCAAAAAGTGGTTGTGAAAACGTTGACCAAATAAATCGTTGTTAATTATATTTAAGTGAAAATGAAACTCGACAATTTTAATCTCTGTCAGCGATATCGCTAGGTAATAATTCATTTCAACAAAGTTTAAAAATTCTACTAAATTAACCTATACCAGAAATATAAAATCGTTGTTATGCAAGGTAAAATTCGCAACCAATCCATGAATAAACTTGCTTCCATTCAAAGCATAATTTTGTAGTCAATCAAGGTAGAATATCGATCTCATTCAAAGGTAAAATTCATTGTCATTCAATGATTAAACTCACTTCCATTCTACTGTAAAAGTCTGTCATCAATCAGTGAATAAACTCACTTTCATTCAATTGTAAAATTTCGCTGTCAATTAGTGAATATACACGTTGTCTATTAAAATATTGAATTGGTGTCCATTCACACAGTATATCGTTGTGTTTATAAAAATAAATGTAGGCATAAAAACATGCAGAGATATATATCAACTTGCTGCCTTATTATGGAAGAAAAACATAGACTTATCATCCAAAAACGCAATCATACAATTATACATGCAATGATTAAATAATTCGTCGGTAAATCACAATGTAATTTGCTGGTAAAAATGTAGGTACATCATAATAAATAGTGGCTGGTAAAAACATAGGTATCACAATGAATTTTGTTGGTAAAAACACAGGTATCACAATGAATTCCATTTTCATTAAATATTGATTTAGCAACCACACAATATGTATAAAATCATTGTAAACGAAACAGGATTCATCATATCTCTGGCGGAAACTATCAAAACATTGGGGAGTTATCATAAAATGCAGGGAATTAAGTAACAACATAGACACGTCATTAAAACTAAGATCCCTTCGGAGTTTAATCAATCCAAAATGTAGAGCAGATCATTCAAGGATATGCAGAGATAAACATTCAAGGATTGTAGAGTTAAAATTTCAAGGAAATTCAGAGGTAATCAAATGCAGAGGTACTCATTCACAAGAAGGAGCAAAGACTAATCATTCAACAATGAATCAATCAATGCATAAGTACTCATTCACCAAGAGGGCACAAGGATTAGAAATTAGTCATAAAAGAATAACCTAGAGATAAGTAAGGGATACACAGATGGGAAATATGTATCCTGCACTCATCATGCATGCACAGAAAAGCAAGGCATTTGAATATATAGGTCTTTAAACACCGAAGTGATGACCGTCAATTTGGCTCCTGGCCGACTTCTCAGGCACAGACTGATGACCAAAGGGATAATTGAAAAACACAAATGTCTTCGTAATAATCAATAAACAAACACAGAAAATTCATAGCAATCAGGATTGGGTTTGCAAAGGGAAATCAATTTAGAATGCAACGAGTGTAAGTTTGGGATGTGTTAAGAACCAAACATCAATATAGCATAGAAAAACCTCAGGAAAAGTACTCAACGCCTTGAAAAAGAGACAATTTCAGATAATAAGCCTCTTCGAGGGGGCAACCTCCTTTTACCCGACTTAAATGTTCAAGTACAAGATGATTGAAAATGAAAATGTCTACTTGGTATATATAGGAGACTAGGAGGTATAATTACAACTAATGGCCTAAAGCCGACATAAATAAAATAACATTACTAATCTAAATTACAACTAATGGCCTAAAGGTGACATAAATAAAATAACATTACTAATCTAATATGCCCCAATT
>ML783863.1:462762-477340 GCA_009831015.1 Picea engelmannii | reverse complement strand
TATATTTTGAAATAATAGAAACTTAACCACATCGGCGTATAATCGCATTGATATTCATTTATTAAACCATTTTAAACCCTGACCTTTGCTTTACTGAGTGATTAGTTAACATTAAAATTGGATTACGATTTATTTCCTTTTATCAGAATTTCGGGACTTTCAATGTCAAGAAAAAGAGTCATCATAAAACCCCGATCGCCGAAATCGCGACCTATTGATTAGGTGGATCATTATATTATCTTAATTAATTCGGATTATCTTTTCGGAGTTTGATTGATCAAAGTTCGTAAATCGGGAGATCGGGGATCGGGGAATCGGGATATTTGATAACGTGAAAACTTCTGTTCGCGGAATCGGGAGTTGCGATTTCCCGATATAATTAATTACTCTTAATCACGCTTATTTGGTAATCAACCTCAATTATGAATTGATTATGATCGGGGATCGGGAAATCGGAGAAAACGATGTTAAGTTTTCTCGTTCATTCAAAACCACGAAACGCGATTTCCCGATATGATTAGTTCAAAGTTGAAACTTATTTTAAAACGATAGCTAAGTAAAAGATGAATTAAACATGTATTAGCGTATCGGGAAATCGGAGGTCGGGAGATCGGGATTTAATATGCATTGAAATTCGTTATTATCAAATAGCGAACTCCGATATCCCGATATGGTTTTAAAAATCTTAAGTTCTATCATTGCGGTTCATTTAGAATATTATTCGAAAAATATTTGGAGCGTACATTGATTGAATTCTCGACCATTCTTTTTCCAAGAATAAATCCCAAGTGGATTTCAAATTCGTTAGGTAGGGAAAGTTTTTTTTGTTTTATAAAGATTTTGATAAAGCAAAGACTCCAAGATACCAAAATTTCGTTCTTAAAGTAAAAATTTAAGCTCTGTTTCAACAGAACCGATAAATCCATCCGCATGAGTGGTGGAGGATGGTTTTGATGGGTTGGTTGATGGATGAGGAGAATTTTGAATCAATTCATAGAAAGTATCGGATTGGGAATAAACCAAGTCGAGATACTGGGCATGAGCAATGGCTTCCTCTTCTATAATGACACCACCCATGGCTGTGTCATGAACAATAGGAGGAAAAAGTGATTTGGAGAACCATTCAACCAACAATTGGTTGAGAATGGTTTCCTTGATCAACCCTCAACATCATCTTCATTCATGAATATGATCGGAAATATGTATGGAATTGGTATGATGAAGGGAGTTCAAAAGTTCTATGTTGGTTTCATAGCAGATAGGTAATTGGAAGTGAGTGAGAAAAGACATGGAAAGTGAATTAAAATATTGAAAAGTTCCACATTGTAAATCAATGTACCAGTTAGTCGATGTACTCGTAAGTGTACGCTGGAAAAGACATAACTCGATAGAATCATCCATTATTGAATCTAATGAACACCATATATGAAAGGCCATAACATGGTTATTAGGTTCTTCACCAAGTTTACAATCAAATTTTGGAATATCAGAAGGTAATTTGGTAGGAATGACTGGCCAAAAAAGGGAGTGTAATATGGGATCATTGGTTAATATCAATAGATCTGGTAGATCTAGAGTGGCTAAGAATGGTAGTTGTCAATTGACTTGAGGATGATACTGGTGTGGCATAGGAACACTAGTACGACCGTAAATTGGTCATGGTGGATAGTTGTAGCCAACAGGTCCTCTCATATGTTGTTGATGTTGACCAAAAAAAGTAGGATTCATTTGCTGAGGAATTTGCATAAGAAGAGAGGGTAAACCGATTTGGACCTAGAGAGGATAACCAATGTAACACGAGGGAAGATAGTTCTCATGATTAGTTTGAGGAGGATAACCAGTTCTCCCTTGAGGAGGTTAACTAGGTTGACCTTGAGGAGGGTAACTAGGTTGACCTTGAGGAGGGTAAGGAATCGGCCCTTGGGGAGGAAAAGATGGTTGGACTTGAGGACCCCAAGTGGGATTCGAGACTCCTAGGAAGGGTTGTCCAGAATGTAATTGAGAAGGATTGGATATTAGGATTCCTCCTTGTGGATTAGGGTTCGATGGCCCTTCCTGATGTGGTTGATAGAACAAACCTCCCTGGGGTGCTCCCCAGGATTGTGGGGGTTTCCAGTGAACGCGGGTTGAAATTTCCCCCATACCATTGGTTGGGTATGTTGGGGCTCAGAAATGTCATATTTTCATTCACCTTTCCCTTCATGATTCTTCACATTTCATCGCCCCATTAACCTTTCATGATATAATTTCATAAATATATTTGGGCTTCACCTTATTATTTTCCACTTTATTCATTTTAGTATTAAAAGGGAATTTGTGATTAAATATTAGAAAATCAACATGTTTTCATATATATCTCAAAATTGTGTGGGATTTGTAATGTGAAGGAATATGTGAAGGATTAATTCAAAAAGACTTCTCGAATACTTCCTCCACTATTTCAAGATTTGAGGAGAAAGTTCAAGCCTATTCCAAGGAGAAGATCCTGGAGATTTGGTTGGCATATCTTATCCAAGATATATGAGAGATATCTTTGAGGATTTGAAGGGATTATATTTTGTAATGATGGGAAATTGGTTGAGAGAAAAATGGATCTATAATTATGAGATGGTTATATTATCTTCAAGGCTCTCATGTATAAAAGAGAGTGCTCTCTCTTCACGAGGGTAGTCATTTAGTAGTAGTCCTTGGGATTTGAAAGAGAAAGGGATTCTTAGCTTTGATTCATAGTTTTGGTTTTCATGCTTTCATTATTCTATTATGAAGATTGATATGATTATTGTAATGTAAGATTACTTCATTGGTCTGAGCTCACGTATGTTGTTGTCTCATTCAAATCTTCACATGTTGTATTGATTTTCTTTCATGTAGTACTCCATTCCTAGATTAATTTCATTTACACAATTTCATTTCATTCATTTGTTGTAGCAATTCAATTCCAAGTCGTCTGTTTCAACTTTCGACACTAGATTAATGATTTAATTTCAGTTGTAGCTTAAACATTTGATTAGATTAGTTTCGCTTCAATCCTGCATATACTTTGTGTGTGCTTCGTAAGTTTATGAACCTCAGATTGAAAAATTAAATATTTGGGCAAGTACTACAATGTAATTAATACAACATTAGTTCGGCCCAATGTAACGACTGTCATTCCCTTTTTACGATTGGTGTTCCCTTTACAAGAAGTGTCGTTCATTTGAGAAGAACAACTGTCATTCCATTTACTATTGTTGTCCCTTTACAGGTGTTGCATATCTGGAGGATGAGGTATTGAAAATGGAAGGCAAGAACCTAAGTAGGAAACAAGTAAAATGCTTGTGCCAGTGCCTACCTTCCACTAATGCATAGAGGTTGTTTTTAGGACATCTTTAGAGCCCAACATTTTGGCATCGTTGTCAGCGAAGCATGATGGATTAAGGTATCAATATATTTTTCATTTCAATTCATGCAAATGTGATCTAGATGTGTTGGTAAGGGGTCATAGAAGCTACTTGACTGGAGACTCCTCATGTTCTCCTTGCCAACTAGTTAAGTGTGAATTTCAATTTCTACAAAGAGTATTTCAATTTCAGCAAGAGTAATTTCAAATCCTGCAAATTTCAATTTATGCAAGAGTGTTTAATTTCTACAATTGTGATATACATGTGTTGGTATGAAGGTTCATAGCAGCTCCTGAAAGGAGACTCCTCACTGTCCCTACCAACCATCAAGAGCGTTTAATTTCTGCAACTGTGAAGAGTAATTTTTTCATGTTTTAGCAAGAGTGTTTTTATTTAAGTTTTTCATTTGGATTTGGGTGATGTAATAATCATTTTTCAACATGGTTTAACAATGAATTTCATCTTGGAACTACTCACTCAGATCCTAGAATATTTCGGGATTTCCTCTTCCCAAGAAGAGGACATCTTGACAAGGATCAAAGATTCAAATACTCTTGTAGAAACAATTGAAGATCCAACATCTAAAGACTCTTTTTCATCCGATGATGAAAAATTGATCGAACAGGAGTTCGAGGAAGAGAAAGAGGAGTTACAACGTGATCTGAGGGAGGAACATCACACCTATGAAATCCTTATCGAGAAATGGTTCCAAGTAAGTAATCGATTAGATAAATTTCTTTTTTATTTTTATTCAGTTAAATCACAGTCACAACAATTCAATTTGTTCATTTTTGTATATTTCTATTTTTCATGCATAAAAATGAAAATGAACATAGTTTTACTATTGTTACATGAATGGCTCCACTGGAAGTTTAATTACACGCAACTAATTTTTAATTCTATTTAACATAGAGTAGGTAGGATTTTATTTTCAAGATTTTTATTTTTTTAGAATAAGTATGCTCTCCTCCGTGCTTCATGCGATCGCAAGGATCAGAAAGTAGGATGACTGATTGATTTCAGGAAGATTAATTGATTAACGATGAAAAAATTGCCTACTCTATTTTTTCGTCTACAAATTGTTTCCATTTGCTCACAAATTTTTAATAAGTTTGCAAAATCATTTTTTATTTTAAAATATAGTAAAATAATAATAATAAAATAAAATACATGTTTGCGCATCTTCTATCTGCAAATCAAAGCAACAAAATAGTAAGTACATTAAATAAATAAAGGAGATATTTGGCATGGGAAATAGTACCAGTCACTAAACAAGATATACACAAGCGAATGAACCAACAGAAAAGAAAACATCATTGCTTTTCCCCTCTCGGGTAAAAAGAGACGACCTTACACAACGAGTTAAAAACTCACCATCACAGACTGCGAAGTAGTTCATCTAAAATGATTCTCTCTCTATTCCCGAGTGGAAAGAGGAGCCATGTTCCTTCCGTAATTCATGAATCCATGTCACTCCGACTCGGCTTTGCCTTCATCCCTTATCCTATAGATGCTTGGAAATAACCCTGCAAATAAACAAAATATCATAAATTTTAAATGCACAGGTCGAAGGAAGGTAACAAGGTATGCAAGATACCAAATATATAAAATATGCAGAACAAAAATAAAATGCTAGAAATGGCAAAATAACAGTAAAATATCCAGCATAATCTTCACAATAACACAAAAATGATATAAGAATAGCAATAGAAATAGCACTTTGATTCAGAAAGCAATGTTCACAGGCTTCTTCGATGGGGAAACCTCCAATCGAGCAGCGCTCTGTTACAATAATCTCCAAGATAGGGTTTTCATACCCTCGGCCCTTATTTATACTAAATATGTCTATTAAGAGAAGCATCTAGAGGAAGATCCTTCTAGAAGCAGAAGCTTCTATTAGGTCTTCTTACATCTGCCTTATTCTATTTTATTGAAAGGCCTTATTAATATTGACCTTTATTACATCTGAATACATTGATCTACCTATGTGTGGGTTAGGACCTTAACATGTCCACCCCATTAAAAACAACCTTGTCCTCAAGGCTTGAGATGTGGAAACTGTTGTAGAATGGTAGCTGGTTCCCAAGTGGCATCTGTTGGAGTCATATCTTTCCACTGTACTAGCACTTCCTTGATGGTTCTCTGACACAGGCNNNNCTCACGCTGGTCCAAAATTGCTTCTGGTTGTAGCCAAATGGATCCTTCTTCAGCTAACTCTGGAAGGTTGGTTTGAATTTGGCACCTGGTTCCAATCACCTTCTTCAAGCATGAAACATGAAAAATAGGATGTAGCTTCGACTGACTAGGCAGAGCTAACTGATATGCGACTTGTCCCACATGCTCGATAACTATGTAAGGGCCATAAAATTTGGGTGCTAGCTTTTGACAATGCTCGGCCTTGAGGGAAGTTTTCTTATATGGTTGCAGTCTCAGAAACACCTAATCCCCTTCTGCAATTTGACGTTCAGAGCGACCTTGATCTGCTTGTTGCTTCATTCTATTCTATGCCATGACCAAGTTCTCTTTAAGGGTATGAAGGATATCCTCTCAGACTATAAGTGTTTGGTCAACCACCTGGACCTTCGAGGTACCCAATAAGTATGAGAGAACTGAAGGTGGCTTCTGTCCATATACTGCTTCAAAAGGAGTCATGCGAGTGGTTGTATGGTATGTAGTGTTGTACCACCATTCGGCAAGGGGTAACCATTGAGCCCACTGGTGTTGTTTTTCAGAGCCAAAGCACCTCAAATATTTTTCCAAACACTTGTTGACAACTTCTATTTGACCATCCGTCTGGGGATGATAAGCTGAGCTGAGATGCAATTGTGTGCCTTGTAGCTTAAATAGTTCTTGCCAAAAATTGCTTGTGAAAGTTGGATCTCGATCAGAAGCAATAGAGTGTGGCATGCCATGAAGCTTGAAGACCTGGTCCATGAAAATTTGAGCCACTGTGGATGCAGTAAATGGGTGGTGAAGAGAACAAAAATGAGCATACTTGGAAAGGCGATCCACCACCACCATTATGATTGATTTATCCCCAATTTGGATAAGCCTATAATAAATTCCATAGAGATATCCTTCCAAATAGCAGGGGGAATCGGAAGCGGTTGGAGGGTTCCTGGAGATTTGACTGTTTCTCCCTTGTTGCGTTGACACACATCACATTCAGCGACAAACTTACATATGTCTTGTTTCATACCATCCCAGAAAAAAGAACGTTTGAATCGGTCATATGTTTTGGTGAACCCTGAGTGCCCCGCTATGGGTGTAGCATGAAGCTCATAAAGCATCGTGGATTTGAGCTTAGATTGTTTACTTAAATACAAGCGGGCTTTGTATCGAAGCTCATCCTGGAGCCAGGAGTACCCTAGGGGAGTCAGAGCCTTGTTTTGTAGTTGTTGGATCAGATGCGAAATTTTGGGATCCTGAAGCCATTCCTGGTGCACAGCTTGGAGACAATCGAGTACAATGAAGGAAAGAGAAAAAAGGGATCCTTCGTCTTCATATTTCTGAGACAGTGGATCCGCCACAACATTGTCTTTGCCATTCTTGTAAATGATCTCATAATCATATCCAAAGAGCTTAGTCACCCATTTTTTTTATTCCTGGGAGGAAATGCGTTGTTCCATAAAGTACTTGAGGCTTTGATGGTTGGTCTTAATTTGGAAGTGTTTCCCCAAGAGATAAGGACGCCACAACTCAATGGCATGCAGAATCGCCAACATTTCTTTTTCATAAATGGGTTTGCCCAGATTCCTTTCAGACAGTTGCTTGCTAGTGAAGGCCAAAGGTCGACCCCCTTGCATAAGGACAACATCGATTCCTTTCCCTGAGGCCTCACATTCAAACAAAAAGGTCTTTGTGAAGTCGGGAAGGGCCAGAACTGGAGTGGTGCACATGGTTGTCTTCAAGGTTTGAAAAGCTTGAGAAGATGTTGGAGTCCAAGTGAAAGAGTTCTTTTTTAGGAGAGTCGTGATAGGTGCTGCAATCTTTCTGTAGTTCTTAACGAACTTGCGATAATACCCTGTGAGGCCCAAAAATCCACGCAAGCTTTTGAGAGTCTTTGGGTGCGGCCAATCTTGCATAGCTTCAATCTTTTTCGGGTCCACCCTGACGCCATCCTTTCCCACCAGATGACCCAAGTATTCTACTTCTGAGGCACCAAAAGCACATTTGGACTGCTTCAAGAAAAGTTGGTGCTGAGATAGTAGGCAGAGAACTTGATCCACATGTGTAAGATGGTTTGTCCAAGTTTTTCTATAGATGAGGATATCATCAAAGAAAACTAAGACAAAATGACGGAGAAAAGGGTGGAAGACATGGTTCATGAGGCTCTGGAAGGTGGAGGGGACGTTACACAAACCAAAGGGCATGACTAAAAACTCATAGTGGCCCTCATGAGTGCGAAAGGTGGTCTTGGGAATGTCAGCCTCTTTCATACGTATCTGGTGATAGCCCGAGTGAAGATCAAATTTGGTAAAGAATTGGGTGCCACTCAATTCTTCCAGGAGGTCATCAATGACAGGAATGGGAAATTTGTCTTTGATGGTCAGTTTGTTGAGAGCACGAAAGTCAGGACACATTCTCCAAGAACCTTCTTTCTTCAGTACCATGACGACCAGAGAGGAGTAAGGGCTCATACTAGGATGGATGACGCCGACAATAAGGAGTTCCTTGACTATTTTTTCAATTTCATTTTTTTGTGCAAAGGGGTGGCAATATGGACGTATATTGGGGGGAAGGATTCCTGGGACAAGGGGAATGGAATGATCATGAACACCGCCGGAAGGAGGGAGTCCTTGGGGAGTGGAAAATACCATTTGATATTTAGAAAGGAGGGCTTGGAGGTCTCTGGGCACTGGGGGTGTCTTTGTGGCTTGTATGGTGTGGAGTTGGGAAATGACACCAGAATGACCTTTTTTGACCAGTTTTTCCATGCGATGAGAACTGATGACCTCGGGTGAACCAGCAGTGATGCCTTGGAATTTATATTGGTGGCCTCCTTGGTCGAATTGCATGGTTAAGTTCTGAAAATCCATGAGAATGGGACCCAAAGTCCTTAGCCAGTCTGCACCCAACACAATGTCGCAACCTCCCATGTCAATAGCAAACATATGGGATTTTAGGTGGTAATCACCGATTTGGAGACGCACATTTTCACAACGCCCGCCACATTTCATAGAACCACCATTGGCAATCATGATTTGGAAATTATTGATAGCATGGATGTAGCAATGGGTTTCTTGGGCAATTCAGTGATGAATAAAATTGTGGGTGCTGCCACTATCAACCAGACTGATGACCTTTCGGTGCTTGATGTAACCGATTAACTTGAGGGTTTTGGGGGGGTGAGAAGTCGGTGAGAGAATTGAGGGAAATGATCAGTTCCGCTTCGGGAGGTGTTACACATTATTTTCATCATCCCTATGACCGTTAATGATGTAAACCTATCTATTTCCTTTAGAGGGGTCAGTGGCCTGAGTTCCTGAAGAGAGATGGGAGAAGAACTTTTTCTGAGAAAAAAAGTTGCATTTTCCTTTGTAAAAACCCTATAAAAAAGGAAGTTCGCAGGTTTCTATATAGGAAGGGTGCGAGAATGCCTAATTCTCGCAGGTTGCACGATAGCTAGGGTGAGAGATGTTCGCAGGTTTCTCTATAGGAAGGGTACAAGAATGCCTACACGTGGGAAAACCAAGCATTTTCTCGAATCTTCTAGAAGGAGAAATTTCCATGGTGAGGTGGCATCCGAATGGTTTGGATCTTACTCACTTTCATGATTTAGTGGGATCATCCTAACCTCCTCACCTTATCCTATTTAACTTATAAAAGGAGAGGAGTTCTCATGGAGAAAGTTAGCTTTGGTTAGCTTTGGAGCTCTTGGGATTAGCTTGGATTGGATTAAGCTTTGGAGATTTTTAGCTTGGCTAGATGAGCCACTTTGTCAAGATAGATTGTAAATATTATCAGATCTGTGCTCTAATAATTCTTGAAGTGGAAGTGTGTGGGGAACGAATGACAGTTGGAAGGGACCTTATGACATCAAGGCCATGGTTGTAATCTCTCTTTCACATTTAATATGATACTGTAATATGATTCTTTCCTATAAAGCTTGTTGTGTTTTATTGTATGATTCCTTGATCACATACATAGGTTTATATTGAGTTTATGCTATTACTATCACTTTGGTTGGTAACGTTCTTTTGCAGGTTCATCATTGTACGAACATTGGAACGGAGCTAGGATGGTGATGGTGAGAGGAAGTGACATTTAAACGGTATGTCACCTATCCCTCTTTAGTTAGTGAATTCAATATCTAAAACTTAAGCGTCATGTTCTGGTGTGTTTTGTTCTAGATCTAGGTGGATCTAGGGAGATCAGTTAGTGTCTGCATCTACCAATTTGTCCGATAACAAAATTGGCGACTCCACTGGGGAACGGATTGTTTCCTACTTAGTCTAGTTTCCCTTGATTTGATTGTTTGTTTTCTGGTCTTTAAGTCTGTGGGAGATCCATCTAGACTCTCTGGATCTGAAAGTTCACTCAAAATTGAGTCTTTTTTTAAATTTTTGCTTGTTTACAGGCATTCTCGCACTGTACCCTTTAGTGGCCTGCGAGAAACACCTAAGTTCGCACCCTGCAGTGAGGTTCAATGCGAACTTCTCACACCCTACCAATGTCTAACCTGCAAGAATACCTAATTCTCGCACTGTAATATACTTCTAGGCTACGAACTTGTTTGTAAACTTTTTAGATTGGGTCTTGTCATCTTTTGATGACCCAGTTTTGCTTTGATCAGCTGGATGACCAAGTACCGTGGGTTGGCGAGGATGTGTAAGGGCAAGTCTTCACGGTACTTGGTCATCAAAAGATAGGCCACTAAGGCTACCAAGTACTTGGATGACCAAGTACTTGGATGACCAAGCCTTAGTGGACACAAGGTGAATGTGGAAGGGCAAGTCTTCACGGTACTTGGAATTGACGTTGGCCAAACTCACTCGGGCTCCTAGGAGGGTATACCCACAATTATGTGTGGGAGATTGCACCAGGGTGTAAGTCCATTAAGCAGGTCATCAACGTAACTTTTCCACCCACTCTATCTCAGCCCCTTCTTACATTGTTCCCGCGACGTTGGATTTCATCACCAACTAGTGCGTTCATTGTGAGAAGGTTTTGTTTGTTTGCTTGCTTCCTCGATTTTCAGCGTGTGCTGTTTGTTTTCCCTAGCAGACTCTAGATAGGATTTTTGTTTAATGTCGTCAGTTCCCAGAATGACCAATGAAGAAACCCCTACTCCAGGGGAACCTTTTGTTTTTCCTTCTTATGGGAACATTTTTCCTCCTCACATCACTACTTTGAGCCTTCCAGGTCTCATAATTGGATTACCGGTATGGTTGTTTTCTAATCAGGTAATCCCGAATGCAGTTAGTGCTTCAGTCAGAAGCACTTCCCCCCAAGAGCATCAAACTCATGTTGATCCTTCACCTTCTTCACCAGTAAGGTCTTCTTCGCCTTCTTCGCTTGCAATGTCGCCTTCTGTTTCATCTTCTTCGTCAAGTGAAAGTTCTGAATCTAGTAACCCGGTGAATAAGAAGAAGAAGAAATGAAAGATTAATAAGAAGAAAGATAAACAAGTTTCAAAACCTCCAACCAATGTCAAACATGTTGGAAAAAAACCAATTACTGTTAGTTGTGCTGGGAGTGTTGATGATGTCAAGATCACCCAAACAACCCATAAGCCTGAGTACCCTTCTAGGCTTTGTAAGGGTAGCCATCTTCTTAAGGAATGCCCTAGTCTATCCAAGGTTATAGAAGCATGGTCTACACATCCTCGCCAACCCACGTCGTTAGCCTCTGAACAACATGTTGACAAGCCCCCGTCAACCAGCCATGATATGGTTGGCAAGAAGAAAAGTAGAGTCAAGTTCCCGTGTATGTTATGCAAAGGGAGTCATATCACTCACCTTTGTCCTCATATGGACGAAGCCTCGAAATTACTGGAAGACATGATTTTTTCACAGCCTCAACTTCCAGCTGCTTATCGCAAGCTTTCTCTCAACTCACCTGTAGTTGATGGAATGATTGATCCAGTCCTTTCACTGGTCAATCCAGTTGATCATGTCGTCAATCTGGTCACATCCTTAGTTGAAACATTTGACAAAGTGGTTGATCCGATACCATCCTCGGTCAATCCCACTCTCCCCTCAGAGAGTGAAACCCAAACGGTCGATCCATTTCCACATGTCGATTCCATCCTCCCCCTGGAGAATGAAACTCAAGTGGTCGATCTGATCTCTCCATCGATCGATCCTACCCTCTCTCTAGAGAGTAAACCCGACACTGCCCACATTTTTCTCGTTGATACAGAATCTCTCGTGCTGAGGGGTATTCCTCCTTCTCCTGTAGGACCCCCTCTAAGTAATGAGGCCATCCATTTTGATTGGGGTGTGCTAACTCAACCTCGTCTTCCCTCTCACATTCCTTTCCATATTATAGTGAAGTTTTGTGGTCTAGACGTTCCTCAAACGCTGATAGATGAAGGTTCATTAGTTAATATTTTTTCCTCTATTGCTTGGAAAGCTTTGGGTTGTCCTCCACTTGTGTCAGTTACGCAGAATCTATTATCTTTTAACAGAAGAACTAGTCAACCTTTAGGGACCCTTCCTCAGTTTCCTATAACTTTGGGAGGGAAAACTGTCTTCATTGATGTCATGGTAGTCCAATACCCCTTGGATTTTTATTTGCTCCTTGGGAGAGATTATGTCTATGCCATGAAAGCTATTGTTTCTACTCTTTTTCATGTGATATCTTTCCCTCACGATGGTGGAGTTGTGACTGTTGATAAACTTTCATTCATTGACCCTGACTGGATTGCTTCCCTAAATGGTTCTTATATGCAGACGGTATCACCCCCACCATGGGTCAATTATCTGGCATTGTCACCCATGGCTTCAACTTCTGATGACTTAGATCCAGTAGTTGACATGGTGATCTCTTCGATAGGGTTGTAAGATCTTGATCTCTTTCCTCCTATCGTGACCCTCGACATGGTGTCCTTCCAGAGTGTGTTTCTACCTTCCAGTGAAGACCTCTTGGAAGCCATGACCGAGTTTTGTCCCTTGACATGGTGTCATTCCAGAGCATTTTCCTCTTGGAATCCATGATCAAGAAGAGAGAATTTTGAGGATAGTTTTTGCGTCTCTGAGGCAACCACGTTAAAAAATGAAACAAAGATATTTGAGCATAGTTTTTTTATTTCAAGCTCATTAAAAAATGAAACCACTTATGAGGATAGATTTTTCATCTCTGTGGAAACCTCGTTAAAAAATGAAACAGAGGTTACGAGCATAGTTCTTGCTTCTATGCCAAGCTCGTTAAAAAATGAAATAGCTTTCCCCCTCTCTGTTTGAGTCAAGTCCTTAGTCTAGTATTTGAAGCTTCATTTACTCCACCTCTGTCGTTGGATGAAATGGAGCTTGGGGGGCATTTTCCTCAGCCTCTGGACTTCATGCTGAAGTTGAGCCGCTAGCTTCTTAAACTGGGGGCTAAGTACCAACCATCCCTGTGTTATGCATTGGGAAGTCGCAAGCATAGTTTTCTATGGTTCAAGCTTGTGTAAAAATGAAACAAGCTACCTCAAGAATAGTTTCCTCTAGTTCAAGCTTGTGTAAAAATGAAACCAAGTCCAAGCATAGTTTTGCTTAGTTTTTAAGCTTGTGTAAAAATTAAAATCTATCCCAAGCATAGTTTTGTTTTGTTTTAAAGCTTGCGTAAAAATGAAAACAATCCCGAGCTTAGTATTTGTTCTTTCTCATGCTCATAAATACATGAGAAAAAGTTACCGAGCTTAGTATTTTTTCTTTCTCATGCTCGTAAATCAATGAGAATGTAACTGAGTATACTTTTATCACTTTTTCAGACTCATAAAGGTTATATGAAAAAGGAACCCCCTGGAGTTCTCTTTAAGCTCTTTTTAGACTCTCTAAACATGAAAAGATTTTCGAGCGATCTTGTTCTTTTCACGCTCATTAAAGTATTTGAAGAAAATGTTTGTTGAGCGATAGTTTATCTCTTTTTCGGTTTCATCAGGCTACTTTATGAAAAAGGAACTAAGAGATTTCTCTTTTAAGTGTTTTTCTAGACTCTATAATCATGAAAAACCTCCGAGTTTTCTTTCTTTGGACTCGTTAAACAAACATCAAAAGGCCCATATGGGACCGAACCACTCCTTCCTAGGGTTCGTTAAACATACTCCGAGGGACTCATTTGAAGGATGAGCTTACATTACAAGCATATGTTATCCTCCTCAATCTTGCGTAAAAATAAAGAGGTACTCGCCAGAAATGGTGGGGGGGAAATTGGGAAAGAATTGTGTCTAAACTTGTATTCCATGGAAGAGTCATTTTCGAACATGACACCCTTTCACAAGCCTTATGTCTAGGTTGGAAAATCCACTTGTCTCCTGATCATACTCCTATAAGATTACAAATTGGTCTATGATCCTTGTTGTTGAGTCAGTATTTCCAAGACAGTTGTCGTGTCATCAATATGTTCAAAGAGAAGTTCAAGCCTAAAAGCCTTCCATTGCGTTTGCCATTTTTGCAGTGTTTAAGCCTTCTATTGCGTCGACCATCCTTGAGTCAGTCCTGAATCACTTGTTACTATGATCTACATCAAATCTTGTTACTTGTTTCGTGTCATTGATGTGGGATATATTAAGGCCCTCCTATGACGAGTCTTTTTCTGTCGACTTCAACTCATTATCCAGGAATTAGACTTAGAAACTAATTGGTACCTTGGAACTTGCATGCCTCAATGGTAGGTTTCCTCGCTTTCGATAGTGGGTTTTCATTATCGACCCCTAATCGAGAGATTCCGTCGAGTGTTCGACCTCAGCTCATTGATTCACATTCGTTGGATTATACCAGAGTACCTTCGGAGTCATTGACATTAATGGTGATTTCCCTTGCACTTGTTAACGGTATATACTAATGACCAGTAATCAAGTGGTTTCTACCATGTTAGACTTCGACACATGTACTCACATGGTTAGATTCGTACTATAGAGTGGTGGAGATGAAGACCCTAGATCTTTTCTGATAGATTCAGGTTGCGTTGGAGTATATTCAGTGTATTGTTGCATAGATCCACATTGTATGTCTGGTGGCTATGTTCAAATTTGAGTCTTTAACACATAGATC
>ML783863.1:450122-461787 GCA_009831015.1 Picea engelmannii | reverse complement strand
ATAGGAGTTCTCATGGAGAAAGTTAGCTTTGGTTAGCTTTGGAGATTTTGGGATTAGCTTGGATTGGATTGAGCTTTGGATATTTTTAGCTTGGCTATATGAGCCACTTTGTCAAGATAGATTGTGAATATTATCAGATATGTGCTCTCAAAATTCTTGAAGTGGAAGTGTGTTGAGAACAAAGGACAGTTGCAAGGGACCTTACGACATCAAGGCCATGGTTGTAATCTCTCTTTCAAATTTAATATGATACAGTAATATGATTCTTTCCTATAAATCTTGTTGTGTTTTATTGTATGATTCCTTGATCACATACATAGGTTTATATTGAGTTTATGCTATTACTATCACTTTGGTTGGTTGCGTTCTTTTACAGGTTCATCATTGTACGAACATTGGAATGGAGCTAGGATGGCGATGGTGAGAGGAAGTGACATTTAAATGGTATGTCACCTATCCCTCTTTAGTTAGTAAATTCAATATCTAAAACTTAAGGAAAGCGTCATGTTCTGGTCTGTTTTGTTCTAGATCTAGGTGGATCTAGGGAGATCAGTTAGTATCCGCACCTACTGATTTGTTTGATAACAGGAGGGTCGGAGGGAGGGTTTATGTCAGTGATTTCTTGTGACTCGGGCACAAGGGGAGTGTCAACATCCTCTTCCGGAATATCCTCAGGGATGGCCATAAAAATATTTTGTTCCTTATATTTGTGGCCTGGGAAATATTTGTCATCACAATTATAACAGAGTCCTTTGAGTTGGCATTCATCCATTTCAGCCCTAGTAAATTTTTGGATCTTTAATGGGGTGGAGGGAGTAGTGGGGTTTATTGGTTTAGGGTGAGGGATAAAGGAACGCTTGTAGTTTTGAGAGGAAACACTTTTTTGTGCTTCTTTAGATTTTTTAGTAGCCTCCACTTAAGTCGTAGGTTGAGCCATGAGGACATGGGCCCGAATCTCCTCCTTGAGGCCACTGATAAAACACTCTCGAAAGAAAGCATCATTCATGCCCTCTGTTCGAAAAGCCAGGTGCTCAAATACAGCTATGAAGTCTTCTACTGTGCCTGATTTCTTCAATTTTATCAAACGACCCAAATGGTTGGTGTCAATGTCAAAGCATTCATAAAGCTTAGTCACAAATTGGGTCTAAGCAATATACCCTTGATGGGAAGTTTTTCTCCATTGCGAGCGTTCTTGATCTATATGGAGAACACCATACCAGATTTTGGCCAAGTCATCTGTAATTTTGTAGAGAGAGAAATAATGTTCCATTTGGGTGACCCAACCAGTGGGGTCCGAGCCATCAAATTTGGTTACATCCACCCGTGGAAGGCATATGTCCCATTGAAAGTGATGGGGCTGAAAGGAATGGGAAGAAGTTTCACCTTCAGTCTTTGTATGTGCATCAGGAAAAGAGTCATCGGTAGGGATCTTGAGTTTGGTGCAGAGTGATGCAAAGACAGATTCAAGTTGGGTGGTCATTTCATGTTTGACTTCTGCCATGGTGGACTGCATGACTGCATTTACGGATGCATTTATGGTGGTATTGATGGATGCATCACGGGAGGCAATAGAAACACTGAGTTGTTGCACTTCTTATTGGGTCTTGAGGAAACTAGATTGCAAGGTGTTGAAGCGAGTCTCTASTTCTTGGCTACAGGTATGGGCCATGAGGATGGGTGAACTGAAAAGGGAGCAGGCGGGGTCARAATTTTTTTCATAAAAATGATATGGATGAATGTGATAAGGGAGAAGAGATGAATCTAATGGAATAGGTCTCAAATAATGGTGAAAATAATTGCAGACTTTTTTTTTTTACAGCTGTGGGGTTATACTTTGGTCTGAATAATGTTGTAGTGCTGAAATCCCCAAATTCTTAACCAGAAAGAAATGTGTATTTACTTGGCAACCTAAACAAAGATGTGCGGCAATGGATATTGCCGGTTTGATTTGCTTATGTTTATGTTTATGTTCCCCAAGGGTTAGGTATTCAAGGGTTCTACAGACAAGGGTTTTCCCTATGCTATAGCTCTCTAATATACGTGCGGGGTCCAATAGTAGTACTCGACCCAATATCTCAGGGAACTAACTAAGGAGGATAGACTGTACCCTTAACCGTACTACCCAACTGCCCAGGTACTAGAGAGTATCTTCCCGAGTGTTTTTCTCGGTGACACTATAGCAGTCCGGCAACTGATAGGTCTATCTAAAGAGGGCTTCAGGAAATCTAGGTCGGTCTGTACATAGGTGTTGTCTGATGTGCTACCACTCGAAGGGGTACCAACAGGGGTTACAAGGGTGGCCAACATATGTGCGCTTAAGAACCACTTGTATTTCTTGCATGTATGAATCCCTCAACCACGGGTTTATGCGTGTAACGACAGATCTCTATGGCTTAAAGACACCGAAATATGTCTCTACCCTAAAAAAAAAAAATACCCACAATTTCTGCCAAGGAAAGTGATCTTATACCACTTGCAAGATACCAGATATATAAAATATGCAGAAAAGAAATAAAATTCTATAAATGGTAGAATAACAGTAAAATATCCAGCATAATCTTCACAATAACACACAAATGATATAAGAATAGCAATAGAAATAGCGCTTTGATTCAGAAAGTATTGTTCACAGGCCTCTTCGAGGGGGCAACCTCCAATCAAGCAACGCTCTGTTACAATAATCTTCAAGCTAGGGTTTTCATACCCTCGACCCTTATTTATACTAAATATGTCTATTAAGAGAAGCATCTAGAGGAAGATCCTTCTAGAAGCGGAAGATTCTATTAGGTCTTCTTACATCTGCCTTATTCTATTTTATTGAAAGGCCTTATTAATATTGACCTTTATTACATCCGAATACATTGATCTACCTATGTGCGGGTTAGGACCTTAACAAGGTAGGTCGATGAAGGCAGGTCTATGGTTCTGTTTTTTTGTCCATCATGTCCCCAATAGCTAATCAAAGATGTAGGTGGTCAATAAATATCTCAATAACTCGGTTTCAACCAACCTTCACTAGCACGGGACCCTAATTAATTTGGTCAAAATGAAATTGTTTATCACTGTTCACTATTTCACTGTGCATAAATATCTTCTTGCATATTACTCACGGGCTATAATTATGAAGAAAATAATGTTGAAGAAGATATGCATCCTTCACTCGGTCAACTGAATCCACACCCAAAATTGCTGGAATAATTGGCTAAAGGAATGGGCATGTAAGTGCATGTTGAGAGAGGTAAGATGATCCATTTTTAGATTCATTCTAACCTATATAATTCCAACGATTTATCTCCTCATATATTCAATACGTTCAGCTGAACAAAGAGAATTTTCTGTTGGAGGTTGAAAGACTAAATCCCATTTATATTTGGTCATTAGAGATTATTCAATTGGCCCGCATCTACAGTTCCAAACCAATACATATGGATTTTAAATATGGGATAATTATAGTTTTGATTCTAACTTTGATTATCATTATGTATGCAAAATTATCTGGTAGTTTTTTTCTGTTGGAAATCAACGATGATTTCCATTCATTGTATTATTTCTAGACTGTCAGCCTTCATGCTATATCTAAAATTAGGAAGCGATATTGTGCGTTCTCAGCAAGGATTTCAATCGAAAATAAGGTTATGATTTTTCCACGAGGGACCAAGTGTTATGAATGCTTGGTTGATTGGGACATATCCACTGTGGATCTGGTATGGTCAATGGGTGAATTTCAAATTTTTTCGGGCATGGGAGATCGAAGAGGTGATTGATATTTTCATACACTTGAATGTATGCATCCATTTTTCTGCCATCGTGCCTCTCAAACACATCGATCCAAAATATCCTTCAACTTCAACTACTTCCCCATCTAGTATGATCGAACTATAGAATCCAACACTCAAAATAATTCAAGTCAGGTTTATCGCTTGCCTACATTTTCTTATGAGAGTCCCCTTACAACTGCGCAACTATTCCTTACCCACTTGGAAGACATGGATTCTGAAAACATAGCGCAAGAAAAGAAAAACAAGGATGGTGAAAATATAACAACAAGTTGAGGAATACATTTTGTATTAGTTCATGGAGCTATGCATGGAGCATGGTGCTGGTATAAGATTGTGGATCTTAAGATGGTCACAAGGTGTCAGCCATCAATCTAATGAGTGCTAGTACAAATCCGGTTAACACTTATTCCATCACGTCATTCAAGGAATATAATAAGCCTAATGAGTGTTGGTACAAATCCAGTTAATGTTGATTCCATCACGTCATTCGAGGAATATAATCATCCTGATGAGTGCTAGTAAAAATCTGGTTAACATTGATTCCATCACGTCATTCGAGGAATATAATGAGCCTCTCATGCATTTCCTAGCCAAGCTCCCACAGACACAAAAGATAGTGTTAGTGGGACACAACATGGGAGGCATTAACTTATCCGTGGATCTAAATATTTCCCTCATCTCATTGTGGTAGCACTGTATGTCTGCGCTCTTATGTTTCGGGGTGGAGAATTCATGCAGCAGGAAAATAAGATTATCGAGCCTAAAAGATACATCCATGAGACACTTACTGTACATGGTTTGTTATTAATAATTTAATTATGTGACAATTTTATAATAATTTTTTAGTAGGTTGGCTTAGTGACTAAATTTTTTCCTGGCGTGATATTAAGTTTTGAGGTGGATTTACAACACCTTTTGCATATTCTTTTGACAATGGTGATACAATATGCCATGTGAGATTCATTGATTGTTTCTTTGGTCAAATCTAGAATGGATTGTTTCCTCATCTCATTTTGATAACACACGCACAAAAAATCCCATCCCGGCCAATGTCGAGCTATGCTATAGGGCCATTCAGTTTCAAAATCCATAGAAGTGCACGATAAACCAATTTTCACAGCATCGAGCATTTTACTTATTATCAATTCTTATAGGAATGACTACATGCATGATGGATGGTAAAGGAAAACCAATTATTAATCAAATCCAAGCACCAATCTCAAACCATTAAGAAGCACTCGTACACCCAAAGGTTGTTGCAGAGCCAACCACGAGACCGCATTGGGCATAGAACCTCTTCAATGGCCTAAGTAGTAGTTTCGTATGACTTGATATTTGAGCTGAAAAACCTACAAAGGCATGGTCGTCTTCTCATTTGCCACTATTTCTAAATCCTACATTTCTCATTTACTTTCTCGCACATAGATTGACAATTTTTTGCATGTGGACAAAATTGAAGTTTATATATGATGATTGAACTTTGTAACCTTGGTTTTGTATTATTTAGTAAGTTGCCCCTAACAATTTGAAAATAAATAAAACTATAAAGACCTGCTTGTATGATTTTATTTTTTCCATATTACTGCCACTACAAGCTTGATCCGACATTGGAAACTTAACAAGTACTGAATAAAAAATTAACTAAGTTTTTGTCATGCTATGCACGGGATTCATACAGGCCAATAATTTGCATTTTCTACTTTTCATTGATGGTTTTTTGATGAATTTTGTTTTCAATTGACTTTTATTCAATAAAGTTTTGTTTGCAAATTTCTTTCTTTTAGATAGTTAATAAAACGAAAAAATTCATAAAAGATAAAAACAAATTATAAAAATCAAAACAACAAAAACAAATAAATTGCAAATGGACATTTTTATAATTCCTGAAAACAATATCAAAACATGTTTTTACGATTTTACGCTAAGTTGTTTCTTGGAGTCACTTTAGCAAGAAATCAATGATGAAACAAGATCTCATGCAACGATCACGACAAAAGGTATAAAAATGCATTTTATTTTTACTTTTCCTCATTTATACTTCTTTATGCATGTTATGTTTTTTTTTTCGAGCATCTCACAAGTTTTCATGCAGAAATTGTACTAATTTTTTTTCAGGTGCGCAGACAATCAATTATTGTGTTGAAGTTATTTTTTTCCAAATCACAAAAAACATTTCAGTGAAAAACATGATTTGTTGATAACTTGAAGGAGTTGATTCTTATCACACATATCCTGACGTTTGTTATTAGACAATGATCATTCATACACCCATTTGTGTCATGCATGTTTACCTCCATTTTTCCTTCGAATGCACATTAGTCATCCATGTATTGAAGTCCACTTTCCATCGCCTTATCAATCACAACTTCACACATGCCCATTCTTTTTCTGATTCACATACATTTTTTCCTTCTTTTTCCATTTTCATTTTTCCTTCTGAATAAAACCAGTCACCTCCCTTTCCATGACTCTATTGCCTAGCCCTCAACACAGTTGCTGATGAGATATTTTCATTTATAGTCCTACCAATCTTTTTACAAACTCACATTGAATGATGTGGGATTCCTTAAGTCCCACCTTTCAGCAAGTCTTACCCCATTGAATTCAACACCTTATCTGGTATATAGACTAGAGTTCCTTTTGAGTACCTGGAGGCTTGCATGCATTAATGTCAAGTTCTCTCGTTGAAAATCATGGGAATACATCACTGTCCGTTGATCGTTAGATATTGCAAGTGTCTTGACATCAACTCATTCATTCTCACTTCACAAGATGTACTCGGGTACCTTGGCACTCATTGACATCAATTGTGAGTTTTCCTCGCATTGGTTAATGACATTCATCAATGGTCGGTAATCCAATGACTTATTTTCATTCTCTACATTGACACATTCATTCGCATGAATATAATTGTACCATCGGGTTTAGCAGTAGGTGAAGACTATACAATTTTTCATGAACTCCATCAGCAGTTGCAGCAGCATGACTTCAACTATTTGAGAGTACTACACACTAGTACATTTGGGTCAAATTTCAACGGTGCGTTCGACGCAATTGGCACTTTATATTGTCGGGAGAACGACAAACACTGGACCCCCTCAAACGTCATTTCACATCACGTTGCTTGTATGAAAACAAATATTATGTCTTTATTGTGACGTTTCATGCGGACACGTGTCATCTTGGATTTGACTTTCCAAACCCCATATAGCCGTCATAAGATCGACGTATTGGATGTGACAAGACCGACATCATGGACGTGGCAAGAGAGACATCTTGAATGTGGGAAGAGCGACGTCTTGGAGGTGGCAAGAGAGACATCTTGAACATGGAAAGAGAGACGTCTTGGATGTGGCAAGATCGACGTCTTGGAGGTGTCAAGAGAGACATATTGAACATGGAAAGAGTGACGTCCTGGAGGTGGAAAGAGAAACATCTTATAGGTGGCAAGAGAGATGTTAAGAGGTATCAGCTCGAACGTGGTTGCTATGGGACCGACACTCATGGAGGTGGCAAGAGTGACATCTTGGAGGTGGAAAGAGAGATGTCTTGTAGGTGGCAAGAGAGACGTCTTGGACATGGAAAGAGCGACATTAAGAGGTATCATCTCCAACGTGGTTGTTATGGGAGAGACACTCCAAGACGTCGCAATAGTGACTTTGTTGTAGGTATTTAAAACAAAAAGCAATATCAATACTGAGAGGAACAAGTACATTAACCTTTGCTAAGATACTAGCCATATCAAAATTTAAATATATACCATCGGTCTTAGGCAACGTTGGTTGAGGAGGAGGACTAACTTCCAATGGTAAAGGGGGTATTTTCTAATGAACTCGTAATTGCTGAGATAAAGTCCAAAAGCTCAAGTGCAATCATGCGTAATAAGACTACAAAAATATACTAGAGAGTAAGTCCCTATTTTTAGAAAGGATCAAAATAATACTGTACTATCTTGGGTACGTCGAAACAAGTGCCATCCAATACAGGTTCCTAGATACCAATGAGATAGCTGAGCAACAAAAATTCCAGAGCCTTCACTAAAACATCTGACAATTTGTTTGAGATTTAGCAGACAATTATATCATCAATAATACAACTTGAAGTCATTGCAGGTATTTCTTTGTATCCTTTGTCTAGCACAACAACTTCACACATAGAATGCAAGCGGTCTGTATATATACATTGAGAAGAAGAGAAAATTCATAGAATGCAAATTTTAGCAATTCAAACAACCATAACAGATTTGGAATATAGATATAAAGATCATAATCTCTCATGCCAAGAAATTTGAAAATGTCAAACCATGTAAAATTAAATATCTCAATACTTGGTCAAAACAAGGGATGAAAAAAGACTAATTTAAATACTTCAACAACTATAGCAGATTTGGCCTGTAGATATACAACATGTTGATACTGAGAGGGGGGTGAATCAGTATCAAGTACAATTTAAAACTTTTTTCAACTTATACTTAAACCATTCAACTATATCGAATGAGCAATGAACAATAGTATAAGAGTTACACCAATACACCATAATACACCATGCACAATATATGAGAAATAATCAATAGTTATTGTTCAAGGGAAGTAATGACTTCCAAAGGTAGCTACAGCTTCCAAATGTGAAGGGAGGGATAAACCTCCAAGAGGAAGATACAATCCTCCAATATCAATATATATTTGAACTCTCCATCCTTGCGCTTTCCTTCCACCCATGAATATATGAGAGAAAATAAAACTTTACATTAACTCATCACCATCAACCAATCATCACATAGAACCTGATAATGCTTCCTGAGACTTCTTCAATTTATGCAATTCTTCAATACTTGGAGTACCCTAATCCTATATATAATATTACTCAATATATTCTCTAAAACTCCTCCAATTTTCACTCCTTGAATCCTCCCCAAAAAGAGGTTATAGAAAGAATGGTAGACTTTATTCAATTCTGGTCTATTCAGGAGAGTGAACTTGTACAGAATGCCCCACTCTCAATAATTAACATCCGATTCTGAAACTCTTACAAAAGAAACTAAATTACGTACTGTTTCCAATGAAATTTTTCCCAGTTCATTTGGATTCTCTATGAAGAAGTTATGATTTTTTTACCCAGAACACCTTTTTATTGACTAGCTTCAGGGATGGTCACAAACCCTATCTTCCACAGAGCGTATCTCCATAATTATAGTGAATCAAGAGCTGAAATTTTTACCAGAGATAACTTGATATGTCTTCTCAATACCATAGCGATTTCACCATCTGAATCATTCTAGAAAAAAAATTATAGCAAAAATGGTAAGATGACCTGAAAATAACATACCTTAGAACACATCACCAAAAGACTTCATCCTCTGATCTAAAAATGAAGAAGACTTGAAAAACTTGAATAATTATTGCAAGTGAAATGTTATGTGTTTAAAGCAACAGGATCAATTTGCAACACATAAATTAAGAATTACTTATGCAAAACACACATAGACAGCACCATAAACAATGAACATCAGCACATAAACACAACAACTTGATAAAGGAGTTCACCCCTCTCTGGGCTACATCTCTTGGTCCATCTTCCAATGGATCATTATTATTAAATTGCTCAAAGTGCTCAAAAACATGCCTTACAATGCTCAAAATGACAAACCGACTGCTCCAATGGCTTCCCAGCGTCCCAAAACACCTGTCTGGGCTCTTTTGACACCTCAATCGGTCGAAAAATGAAGAAGTTAGGCCTCCTGGAAGTCTCCCTCTTCAACTTTGTTGTCTCTGGTTCTACAAATCACACCCTTGCTTGAGAAAACCTAGCTCACACGCTCATTTAAGCATAAAAACTCAGTCCCGTACACAACCGTGCACCGGTACAAACCGTAGGACGGTTAAGGGCGCGCCAGCCCCTAACTGCCTCGGCGTCCGGGCACATGGTGCATGGAACCAAGGGCTAAGAAAATTGGTTAGGTCGTTGTATAACTCCCGTGCCACCAGTCAAACCACGGGTTATATGTATTAACCATTGGTTATGGTTACCCCGCGCGCATGGTTAGTACAATGTACGAACCATAGAATATACACATGTGATTATAAATCGTGCGCCATATAATATACAACGGTTACATTACAACCAATGTCCACGGGCTGGGGCTAAGCCCCGACTCGACCCCTTTTCATTTTAATACAATGCATTACATTAAATATAAATGTGAATACATATATGACAAGGACCGTCGAGCGACATAATGGTTAGCGGAGTATTGTTAAGGCTTATGCTGTGCGAGGTTTGGGGGTCGAACCCCGCGGCCTCCATTAGCTTTTACACAACAAATATAACCCAACCAACAAGGGACACATGGCACCCACAAATTGGGCCACGTGCCCTCATAGCATTCGCTGCCAACGAGACACATGTCAACACCCAATTCGACAGCAACCATCCAACCAACAATTGCCACATCATCACTGTACGGTCGTACGGTCCTGCCACGTCACCGTACGGACTGTACGGATAGGTACAGTCAACATCCAAAAATTTTGCCTGTTTGGCTTGGCGAACAGATCGTAATATCTCCTCCATACGGACTCCGTTTGTGAAATTAAATATACCACCGGAATCAGGAAGACAAGACAGACGTAATGGAACTATTTTCGTCGCATTCTGAGCACTTTGAAAATTGAGCAAAATTTGATCCCCTGATCACACCTCCCCATTGGGAAGCTTTTGGACCTCCAAAAGACTATCTTAGTCTATGTGAAGATGAGGGTATAGTTCCCTCACCCTTCCAACCTCAATCCACTTGGCCTTGCTTGGATTCGTCCCTTTAAGACCAACTCGCAAATACTCCACATTTCCTCGCTTTGAAGTTCACATCCTCCTGTCAAGTATGGTGTCTTCCTGCAGTTCTGTTAGATACTCTGGAGAAAAATCATCTATGGAAGGAATCTGAACATTCTCTCCTTGATCATCAATCAATCGAGGCTCATACAACTTCAAATTCTCAACATTAACAACTACATACATCTGCATATATGGAGGCAAATCTAAATGAAAAGCATTGTTACCAATCTTGTCAACAATTCTGAAGGGACCATATCGAATTGGTTTCAACTTTTTACCTTCTCCTTTAAGCCTCTCTTTGCTGATGTAAAGCCACACTTCATCACCAACTTCTAAACTATGATCAACACCATGCTTGCCATGTCTTTCTTTGTACTTGGCGTTACTCTTTTCCAACTGCTCTTGCACCACCTGATGTATTGACTAAATTTGTTCAATGAACTTTTCTGCCCGATCAATATCATATTGCTCATCAACAACAATATCTTTCCCAAAGATGAAATCTAAAGGCGACTTGGGAAAATAGCCAAAACATGTCTCAAATGGCGACATTTGCATCGAAGATTGCTTAGCGCGATTGTACGCATGTTGAACGTAGTGTAAATGTTCATCCCAAAGCTTAGGATGGTTGCTGCAATATGCACGAAGAAGATGTACCACTGTACGATTCACCACCTCTGTCTCACCATCTGTCTGCGGATGAAAAGTTGTGCTCTTTTTCAACTTGGTGTCCATGAGTGCCCACAAGCTCGACCAAAAGCTTCCAACAAATCGAGAATCCCGATCAGAAATAATGGACTTGGGCAAACCAAAATGCACCCAAACATTTTAAAAGAACAACTGTGTCATTTGTTCTGTTGTTACTTGCTTATTACAAGGCATCAAAATACACATCTTGCTAAAACGATCAAGCACAACATAAAGATAATCATGACCCTTTCTCGACATAGGTAAACCACCAACAAAATCCATGGAAATACTTTCCCAAGGGCGAGAAGGAACTGGAAGTGGAGTGTACAAACCCAAATTTTGATTACTTGGTTTACTTGTAGCAC
>ML783863.1:419019-446754 GCA_009831015.1 Picea engelmannii | reverse complement strand
GGAACCAAGGGCTAAGAAAATTGGTTAGGTCATTGTATAACTCCTGCGCCACTGGTCAAACCACGGGTTATACATATTAACCATTGGTTATGGTTACCCCGCGCGCATGGTTATTACAATGTACAAACCATAGCATATACACATGCGATTATAAATCACGCGCCATATAATATACAACAGTTACATTACAACCAATGTCCATGGGCCGGGGCTAAGCCTTGGCCCGACCCCTTTTCATTTTAATACAATGCATTACATTAAATATAAATGCGAATACATATATGAAAAGGACCATCGGGCGACATAATGGTTAGCGAAGTATTGTTAAGGCTTATGCTGTGGGAGGTCCAGGGGTCGAACCTCACGGCCTCCATTAGCTTTTACACAACAAATATAACCCAACCAACGAGGGACACGTGGCGCCCACAGATTGGGCCAAGTGCCCTCATACCATTCGGTGTCAACACCCGATTTGACAACAACCATCCAACCAACAATTTCCATGTCATCATCGTACGGTCGTATGGTCCTGCCACATCACCATACAGATTGTACGGATTGTACGGACAGGTACAGTCAGCATCCAAAAATTTTGCCTGTTTGGCTTGGCGGACAGATCACAATATCTCCTCCATACGGACTTCGTCTGCGAAAGTAAATATACAGCCGGAATCAGGAAGACGAGACAGGCGCAATGGCACTGTTTTCGTCGCATTTCGAGCACTTTGAAAATTGAGCAAAATTTGATCCCCTAATCATCCTCCCTTGAAATCCGACCTTATTTTCTTCTCATTTCCTCTGAAATTTGACTTGTATAAAATGAATGTATAATGATGTTTATTTATACCATTTGTGTCACTTCATTTTAACATTAGGGCCGACCTGACACTTTCTTATTTTGTAATTCTTTTCTTTAATTATCTTCAAGGCCTACATGTACTTCCTTCTTCAATTCACTTTGTCATCTTCAAAAAATCATTTATCCTCAACCATGAGGATCCATGTGACGTGCCACATACCACTGGAAACAACATGATGTATACTATGCATCCATGAGTGTTGTATCTGCATGTGCATTTTCCTTCATGTCCAAATACCTTCATCAATATTTCGGTACAAAAACCATGACTAGGGTTGGCATCAATGACAACAACCAATCTTCTAATAATCTCTCATGCCAAGACATTTAAAAATTTCAAACCATGGAAAATTAAATATCCCAATACTTAGTCAGAACAAGGGACGAAAAAAGACTAATTTAAATACTTCAACAACTATAGCAGATTTGGATTGCAGATATACAACACATATATATTCCAAGTTTAGTTTCAAATAACAACCAATGTTATTGTTATATACACAGCTAATCCATCTAGTTTCAAATAAAAATCAATGTTAACTTTCATATAAACAATTAATCCGTGTAATAGATATATTAAGTGACTGAACATCACAGTCATTTTTCAAACATGATCCAAGAACATGACAGGACAAAGAAGAATATTGTAAATTTGTTCAAATGGATTTCTGTATGGCACATTATGGGGAAGGTGCACATCCAAACTGCAGACACTCTCACAGATTTCAGATAGAATCTTAGGAAAAGAAACATCCATATATCGAATTACTATATTCAAGATATACACGATATCTTATCTAAGTCTGCAGATGCATCCATTTAGCAAGAATTATTTACACGCTCACATTCATCAATCCATTCAGAATACCTCCAAACATTTTTAGAAATACAAATGGCTAAGTCATCCATAGAGTTATTTATTACTCCATTGCATATTAAATCCCTCTCCTCCAATTCAATAAGGACGAACTTTGTTCAATAATTCAAACCTCTATAAATATCAACTATTCAGTTGATCTAACTACACTACTAAAAAAAGGCATGTGCCAAAAACCAAACACTAAAATATATGGTTCGGGCTTCATTTAGGAGTTCAATAAATTATTTACTCTATTAATCTTTACTAATTTCTTTTGATTCTGGTTTGTATATTACAGCTATTGGAGGCAAGTATTTGTCTATAACGTCATCTGGAAACCTTTCAAATTTATTTGATTTGGGAGGAGTGGTGGGTGGAATTCATGTAGGCCATATTTTTTATTGGCTTGATGCTAGGGCTATCATAACAACTAGTTTCATGTACTGTGCAATTCCAACACTCATTTTATATCGGGTTTATGGAGGTATCTCAATGTTTTCCAATATTGTTCTGATGATGATTTCTATAATTTTTTTTAATGGACCTTATTCACTCATTACCACAGTCGTTTCAGTTGATCTCAGTAAACATAGATCACTTAAGGGAAATTCAAGATCTTTGGCAACTATCACGGCTATTATAGATGGTACTGGGTCTGTTGGGGATGCCTTGAAGCCACTTTTGATAGGATTTATCTCTACATATGGATGGAATGATGTATTCATTATGATCACACTTTCATATTTAATTTCTGGCCTTCTTTTGAGCCGCATGGTTCTGGCAGAGATTGTGGACAAGGTTGCCAAGGCAAAAGAAAGGTCTAGACAAAAAAACATTGCAGGTAATACACATGGTCTTTATATCTATATATATCTAAATATTCTGTGGAGTTGCAATGTTGGTTTCATAGAGTACACATGAGATATTGTTGCATGGATTTCTTTGTAGTGTCATTAATCTAACACCCTCCTATCTCTGTAACACAGGGTCAATCATTCAACCGTTGCTGACAGAGAGGCACTAAGATGATTTGGAAAAGTTCATGTAGGAGTTGTATCTCACTAATGAGATGATGCATATACTTGTATGTTTTCACCCTCATTCTGCATAAATACAATGATTCTTTACGTCATTCTGTGGATGTCCTTTATTTTGTCAAGATGGAGAATTGGCCTTGCCTACCCGATGAGAGCTATCGTGGGTCACGGGAACGACAAACCATTTAAACTTAATTGGAAAGAAGAAACAATTGACATAGACAATATATTTTCCCTGATCTGTATTTCTTTGTATGTGATGTATTTGTGCTATGTTAGTTGTCGTGGACTAGAATATAGAACCGGTGCCACTGCAACACTTTATCTAGATTGATCAGTTGTTACCTTATGAATGTAGGCAAGTGATTGACTCTTGTAGGTGAGGGATTGAAGAGACCGTTGCATCATTTTTCAATTGTCCTAGTTAGGAACAAAGAAATTCCCCCCCATAAGAAAGGGGGAGGCAGGGGAAGGTTTTCATATGCATTATTTATTGCAGTTTCTACCATTCTGAGTATTTCAACAGGGGAAGGTTTTCATATGCATTATTTATTGCAGTTGCTACCATTATGAGTATTTAAGCAGTCTTTTTTAAAACTCTTCAAAGTTGAATTCATCCCAACACTTTCAGAATTTTTATGAGATGATGTTGAATTGTAATTAAAACCTATATTTCCTTTCTAATTTATGAAGTCACTGTCTATGCATGTAGATGTTCTATTGATAAAATATTTATCTTTAAAATAAGCCTAAAATGATTTGAGCATTAAAAGAGGATGATGACCAGTGTTCAGACTTTGTTTGTCTAAACACGCAAACTCTACCATTTCTAATGTTCAAACATGCCTACATAGAAATCATTCCAATTACTAATAATAAGACAAATTATTCAAGTCAAATCATACGGAGTTGGAGGGAATTTTAATTGAAAATATAGACACGTGTATGATCCAAAATATTAGCAAAATGTATCATTATAAATGAGTATGGAGAAAGATTTAGGTGGCGGAAGCATTCCTTTGCTACCCTCATTCAAGCTTCTACAATAACATTGTAATGGTCTTGTATCCATTTCATTTTCCATTGTCTTTTCTTCAATAAAAATGGTTTCCTCTTTGATTTCTCTTGCCTCGAATTTTTTTATTTTGGTGGTCTTAGCTTGAGTTGAGATTTTAATTGGTTCTTTTTGTCCACCCAAACTTAGGCCTTCATGCTCGAGTCTATTCTTATAGCTACAAGAATATTTACAATTCCTTGGATTTTCTTGTCTAGCTCTTGGTCATTGTAGCTCATTTGTCGTATGTGCTTGGAACTATTGCCTATGGTATGTTTTTCAAAAACATTAAAGGGTTCTTGAAAAAAAAATTGAGAAAGTTCCATAAAGAGTGATCTTACCATGCTTGTATTGTTCATAGTGATAGCTTCTACAATAGCAATGGAAAGTGTTTGCACTTCCTTGTAATTATGGACAACTCTAGGCAACTTGGCCAATGTATCAAGCTCCTTTTTCAACTCTGCTATTCTCTCCTTCAAGTGTTGGTTCTCCTCTTTGATCTACACATTGAAGCTCCATAGTTATTCCAAGCTCTCTCTTCTCACTACTTCATCCAAGTTGGCCTCATTTCTTGCCAAAGTGATAATAATGGATTTAAGGTCACAAATTCAACGGCTTTGATACCAATATGATTCAATATGATAAACATGGTACTTTATAGCCCATAGGTTCCATCAACTCATATCCTTCAAGAAAATTTAATTCAATTGTTTTTCTATGCAAGTAAAATCACACTACTTGATCTTTGTCTTCGTATTTGGGTTGTTGCTCTGTTTCAAATCTAGTCTGAATGCCAAGTTCACAATGCACTATGTGTTTTATTTTGAATGTGCCAAAACATGCACTCTACTTTATTTATTTATTTTTAACTATGCACACGACACTTTAAACAACAACCATTGTTGTACAATATCCTTTCAAAAACTAATATATGCAATAATATGTCAATGAATTCATATTCAAGAAGCTTATCAATAAGGAATTGTCTCAGACATTCTATGTTGAAACATACACCATGCAAATGTATCAATTACAAATTTGCACATACACCTTAATGTCAATCAACACATAGACCCTATTTTTCTTTCTACTATTCAAATGTGCCTACATAGCATTCATTCAAATTGCCAATAATGAAACAAATTATGCCCATTCACCAATACTCTGTAAGAAACATTTAAATCTTACAGAGTTTAATTGAAAATACAAACACATGTGCATGATCCAATGAGTCAATAAAATGTATCACTGAAGATGAACTGATCTTATACTCCAAACAATGCAAAGAAGGGAATTCGATGCAAAATGGACATTGTGTGGCGAGGGAATGAATTGCCCAATGTTTCACTGAGTATTCACACCAAGTTTTAGTCAAAGGGGAGTGTGGGTAATGTTGTGGGGCATAGCAGTAATTTTAGTGACCACCAGGTAGTTGTTAATGTGGTGCACACATTGATCTTTTAATTAAATATTCCAAATGATTTAACAAGTCACCCATTGAATAGAGACTAATACGTTGGATGATCTATTTGCCCAATGATTTAACAAGTCAACCATTGAATAGAGACTAATACGTTGGATGATCTATTGCATATGTACACATATTAATTTAATTGACAACCCAGCCACATGTCACTTAAACATATAGGGAACATAATATTTACTTTGGAAACTCAAGTGGGAAAACCGACACTTCATGGGTATTGTATTCAGCTCATGAAATAGTTACACATAGGTACACAACAATAACAGATATTATAGATGGTACTAGGTCTGTTGGGGCTACCTTGGGACCACTTCTAACTAGCTTTATATCTACAGATGGATGGAATGGTGTATTCATTATGCTCACACTTTCATCTTCGCAACTATCAAGTGCATGGCATCTATCGAGTGCAACCCAAAACTTTCAGTGATTATAGACAACACAGTCTAATGTTCTAGAGAGTTAGCAGCATTTCTGGCAATCAACACAGTGGAGTCTGAATATATTTAAAAAGGGATCACTTTGGAGAAGATATCCTAGTTTGAAAAATCAACACAGTGGAAAACCATCTCAACCATAGTTGTTTTTTGAATCAATTGTTTCCTCCACATGTACAATTAACTCTCCTAATTTTTTCTTGTGTGTACCGTCATGATCTGAATAAAATACCTTCATTTTCTAATGATATCGATACACATAGCTCATTTAAGGGAAATTCGAGAGCTTTGGAAACCGTCACGGTTATTATAGATGCTACTGGGTATGTTGGGGCTACCTTGGGGCCACTTGTGACTGGATTTATCTCTACATATGGATGGAATGGTGCATTCATTATGCTCATTCTTTCATTATTCCAATGAAAGTAAGCATGGTTCTAATATGGTATGTGTTTCAAGCAAGTGATTAGGGTGATACAATTAGTCTGTATTTGTGATTAGCATGATTAAACTAGGTTACAGGTCGATCATCCCCCTCCCAAGCCACCTTCACCCCACAAACCCTTATAAAAATAAGAAATAATTAGGCCATATATGTCCATAACAAATCATTTTACCATGCTAAAATCCCAAGCCTCAACCCATCTATCTTGTACATATCGCATCCTCCAATCAAATTTAACAAGAAAACCTGATTTGGGATTGTCCCAACTCCTTAATAGATAAAATTGATATTGCAATTATTAGAAAAAGATATTAATGTCACCTAAATTAAATTTCGTGGACAAGCTACAAGGTTGGTTTTTTTTTAACATAAATGGAATATTGAGGCACAATAACCTCTGGATAATTGTTAAAACCCATAGCTTATGGATTACTCTCTTTTCAAATCACCAGGATTGGCAGGGGGATTCAATTGTAAATGACTCACGATACTTTTGCAAATGGGTCACGTTTCAATTGCAAATGCAAATGGGATTCAATTGCAAATGTCTCATGAAACTTTTGATATGGAATTCCTTTATAAGTTCTACAGAATTAAAACCCACTAATAATGCATTAGATTTATGAGGTGGATTATTTTACGCTCATCATGTGATATATGTTACATGGTTTCAATATAAAAATGTTCTCAATCTCTTATTTTATATGAAAAAATCAGACTGCATTCAGATGAATTGATGCCAACCTTCCCAATGTGATGGGGAGAAAGAGATGGTAGTATCTCTACAAACTGGCCCTTAATTCGCTGCATATCATCTTTAGTCATTCCCTGAGCTGCATGGACCATGTCTTTTATGATCCTCTCAACCGATTTTTGAGCATTATCCAGGGCTTCTCCTGGAATGGGAATGACAGTGAGATTTTCCATTAATATATCTTTCATATGAAATAAGCTTCTCCTGATATCTGTAGCATATCCTTTGGAGGCTTACAAAACACCAAACCCCTTGTTCCATAGCTGAAAGCGCTCTATCTTGGTCCCATAATCCTTACCATTTGTTTGAGCCTTTGCATGTCCATTGACGACTTATTCATCCCCATTTTCATCATTTAAACCTTTCTTCAAAATCTGAATATAAACCCCATTCTATATAGCATACCTATTACCTTGTTTGTATTGTTTATCTTGTGCAACAAAGTTTAGTACACATTAATTGCTAGAAATGAAAACATTCTGAAGTGAAATATGCTACATGTTGATCCATGATAATTAAGCATCAATATGCATATAATAGAGATAAAATGTGATGCTTGAATAGAAGAGTGCGATGCATCCACTCAACTCCATTCGATGCAAAAATGTTCAAGAAAAAATGGCTTAGGATTCGTTGCCGACGTTGCCAACATTATCATCATAGCGAAAGTCATATTTAGTTTCGCCTGTGCTTGTGCCCTCAGATGTTCCATCATACCCAACACCCAAACTATGATTGTAGCTACCACCACTTGCATTCCCATCATTTTGGATATAGCCACCATGGATATAGCCACCACCAGTTCCATAACCCATCGTTTTGACTATAGGCACCGCTAGTTATATATCCATGATTCTGACTGTTGCCACCACCACCGTAACCGCCCCCACCAGAACAAAAAAAATTCAGTTCTCTCAGTATCATAGTTAACATGAACATGATGTCCATGTAGATCCTGAGAAGAGATTGACAATGGTGATAAAATGAAGACTTGTTAATAACATAATTGAGGAATATGATATCAATATTCAATCCTGACCTGATGATAGAATTCTTCAATTGACGATCTATACTATATAATTTCCAAACAACAAATATGCCAATGTGAAAAAGTGAATTCATTTAAAAATAGAGGTTGCATACCTTTCCATCCATGCCTATTATGGCATATGCAACCTCCTCATTATAAGTGAAGCTAACAAAACCAAAGTCTTATGGCCTACCAGTTTCCCAGTCGTGAATGATTCTCGCTGCAAAATTGTAACACAATATTTATAAAAAAATAATGTATAGGTACGTTACTCCAATCATTATACCTTACTCAAAATATTTTGTTGCAAACCTTCAATGAATTCACCATATTCATTGAATGACTCCCTAAGTGACTAGTAATCCATCCCATAATATAAACCTACAAATTAGACCATAGTGAGAAAGTAAGCTAAATATACTTCAAAACAATTTCAATGTATAAAAACTAAAATATTTCAAAGATGTCACATTTCTTAGAGCATACCTCCAATAAAAAGCCTTGATGAGGACATATATATCAAAGCATGGTAGATATATGGTACTGGTATGGTTTTAGTAAAGCCAAGATGACCAGAGATACTTTTCCATAAAAGGCTTCCAACCTTGCTTGCAAAGGACATTATTTTAATATACTACTATACATAGCAATATTTTCTCCCTTGTGCTACACCCACAACCATAATCAAAAGATAATGGAGATCAATGCCATTGTCTTCATAGACACAACGATATTTTTTAGTTACAATATCAAAAGAAAGGAAACCTAGGAAATTCACTTCTCAAGTGCCTATTAAAACAAGACTAATAAATATTTCAATAACATACAGTAAATACAGTTAACCGAGGGGCATAGAAAACAGTTTTGATCCATGATTCATCATTATTTAATCCACTTATAAATATTTCACTCAAAACAATCATTATTCCCAAATTAAACACTCAAAAACAACTTGAACTCCTCTAGGTGATGTGAAAAAATTGAATTAATTCTTCGGTGGCATCAGACTAAGCTAGTACACAGGACCTTTACACAACTCCTGAAAAACACAACTTCTCTATTGAGGCTTTCTTATTTTCTCAGCGAGGCTTCCTTATATTCTTAGAACATCCCTACAACTATTAGGATTATGCTATAACATCATGATTTTTTTTATTGGAAGTGTTTCAAGAAACATGCCCAGAGGAACCACATTGCATAGGATAGGTTTTTGTCAGCTTAAGTGCTAGGTTTGAAGGGCATAATTACTTTGCCAAACTTACTAGGGACTTTCATAAAGTCTCAATTCTTTAGAGATCAAACTGTTCATGAGGACAGACCATAGTGAGAATAAAACACTAGTGAACGGCTTAATACACAATTGCAATCACCAGTAAACCAACACCTTATCGGTAGAGCACCTCAAATTGACTATGCAAAGTTTGAAATCAAGTTCAACAGTATAAATATTTCACTCACTAAACAATATACCTAACCTAGTTCTTATCAAAATATTTTTTCTACTTGGCACCACTCATAATAGCCCGGTCTAACCAAATACTGTGGAGAACACAGCCACACCTTAGAGCACTTGAGACAAACCCCAAGATGATCCCAACAATAAACTACAAATAATCCACCAACAACTGACTGGTCACCAACAAATGAATAAATCAGATGTTTCTTCAAATTTTACATTCAAGCTATTTTTTCAATCTATGAGACTTATATGTTCAAATACAAAGCCATCGCATGAATAGGTAAACCAATTATGAAAAATGGCGCACCTGCAGACGAAAAGATTGGTCTTTATGTTTATATTACAGTTTGTCTTTCATCCATTAATGGTAAATGAGTATAGGCTTTGTTGTTTTACTAATTAATTCTTGACATGTTACAATGATGAAAGGCCAAAAATTATATACAAATAGAGTTCATGAGTCATAGCTATTGATACAACTACATGTGATAATGGACTATAATTATTTACCTATAACTAATCGTTAACCTATTTTAGGCATATTACAAGGACAGACAAACTGTGGTAGGCCGCAGTAGCAATAAAACATAGAGAAGCCCTGATGTTGCACAGATAAATGAATGATTAAGTTATGGACAGAAGCATTACTAGAAATGAAGAAAATGATTGAAAAGCGCACAAAGAAAATTATATTAAAGCAATGTTTGTATTATTGTGTAAAGGATCTGTGAAAGAGAGTGAAAAATGGAAAAGATGCTCTCCTTCAATGCCTATGATACATCCTATACATAGAATTGCATATCAATGAAAGAATGCTCAATCGGTTTCCAAGGTAGTTCATTTCCATAACTGTTGGTGATTGTTAGTCTCCCAATGCACCACACATCACTATGGGTGGACAAAAACAATTCCTATTCTTGACGCATGTAGATGTTAGGTGTGTGGGTGTCCCACTGAAATGTGTGCACAGGATATGTTGAGGAAGATGTGTGTTGGGAACTGAGGTGTACATGCATAGACTATGGAAGTGTGAGTGCATATTCTAGAACACTGGACACATAATAGAGATCTAGTACGCGGAATGGTGCACACAGCTGCAAGGTGTTATAGTGGCCTAGGAGGAGGATGACACAAAGAATATGTGTTTATTGGTGGGCATGGCCTAAGGACTAGTGCCTGTTCTCAGATTAGAGATGGTAGAGAAATCAAAGTTAGCATGCTAAAATCATCCACAAAAATATACACTCTTTTGGTTTCATCACAAATATGAAGTGATGGTGACTAACAAGTGCAAGTTATCCTTCAATATTGAAAATTATAAAGATGAAATTTTGTGTGACGTCATCCTCATGAATGCCTACCATTTTTTGTTGGGAAAACCATGTTAGTATGAAAAATGTGTAGTGCACAAGGAAAATAACAATACCTACAACATTACCAGAGATGGGTAGACATTCTAGTTGTTATTGATGTAGGATGACAAGACAAAGACTTGTCACCACTATCAACAAATAAATTTTTGAGAATAGTAAACAAAATGAAGGAATGTTAGGTTGTTGTGTCATAGATAGTTGCAATGCATGATGGGACAACAAAGCATGCCAAGGGAAAGGAAATTATGCAAAGGTGCAAAAACTATTGGAAAAGTATAGTTACATAACATGTGATGAAATGCCAACTGGTTTACAACCAAAGAGGAAAATTGCACATGTGACTAACTGAAATCCAGGTGTGACATCATTGAATCAAGCAAGGCATAAGATGAGTATTTGGAAAGCATAGAGTTGAATTGACAAGATTACGAGTTGTTATCAAAAGGCTTCATCAGAGAGAGTATGAACTCATGCATGGTATCAACTTTGATAATTCTAAAGAAGGATGGACATTGGAGGATGTATACAAACTACAAAGCATTGAATAAAATTACAAATAGGTATATATTCCCACTATCAAGGATGGATGATTTTATGGATAGCTTACGTGATACAAGGTAATTCACCAAGATAACTTCGAAGAGCGGATATCACCATATCAGGATCTGAAAAGGAAATGAGTGAGACTACATTCAAAACCAAATACGATGTGTATGAGTTGTTGGCTCTATCATTTACATTGACCAATGCATTGAGTCCTTTCATGGGACTAATGATAGAGGTGTCATGATTATACATTAATAAAAGTTGTGGTACTTTATTTGGATGGAATTCTAATTTATAGTCGCAGTAAGGAGGAACACTTAGAACATTTGAGCCTGGTGTTTTAAGAACTAAGAAAGGATATCATTGAGAAATTGGATTCTATTTAATTTATGGGCGTTTTATGAGCAGGTTTAGATTCAGCTACTGGATCCTTGCTTTTCTTACACAGATCCTTGATCGTAAGTCACAATATGCTTTTCCTGACCCTGATGTTAGAAATATGGGATATGCTTTTTCTCCCTGAACATGTGCTAAATATATAAGAGAAAGACAATATTTATACTATTGTTGGCAATTCTTGTTGTATTTGGAGTGAGAATAGGCTAAAAAAAAATTCTTTTTTATTGGTTTGCATGCTAAACAAGCACATGGGACAGACCCATCATGATCTCATGTGAATGCCCTTTCAAAATAATGCCATAGAGTATGCCTTAATGTTGATGTGTGAATCCTACATGTTGTGCTAGTCACATCATATTGTCATAATAGTGTGCTACCAACAACTTCCTTCATATATTCGATGCCCACAAAATTGTTTATTGCTACCTCCCTGTCATGCTACAGGATACTCTCTAAAGAGTGATCTGGTTCTAATTCACTTGTCTTCATCAGATCTGGAAATACACACGTTCACTGTTGTTAACATTCTAAAGCATTTTTTCTTCATCCACCACAAGCATATGAGTCCTTCCTTGATGGATGATTGAGGTCACATCCAGCTGCAAATTTAGTCAAACTCCATCTTCTTAAAAGGAGTTATTTTCTTCCATATAGGAAACTAATGATTTGATCTGGGATAAATATATATTAAACTCTTTCAAACCCACCAGAATTCTATAAATATCAAGATATTTATCTTCCATATTGTTTTTATGGTAGCAAAAAGGATGCAGATCTAAATCATATACTTTTGCCTCCAACATACTACCATCTTACTAGTTCTAAAACCTCCAAATAAGGTAGGAAGATATGTTATTTATGCCACTTTTATTAAGTCTGCAAGAAAGCTGAGAAGACATCATGCTAGAAGATTTTCTCCTCAAAACATGTTGTCATACGTATTTTTCTGCTCCATTATGATTCCAATTTTTATCAAATATCAACAAGAAGTATTCCAGCATTAGCTTCACTTCCCAAGAAGGCAAATTCTAACACCTTCTTCAACCTGTGTGCAAACCAAAAAAACTATAGCAATCCCTTGGCTTCAATTTGCATTTATTCTTCTACCTCAGTCTAGTGCTTGTATCAATCAACACTCCTTGATGTTGGTTATGGATGAGCCTCAAAGAATGACAGGATGTCCAGTGAAACCCTCACTACATATATATTATGATGGGTTGGGGACGACAATATATATATTATGCACAACGCTTACACTTGTCAATTCTGAAAAATCCCTAGCAATTAAAAAAAGGCGTAGTGACATTCCATTATTGGCTACTAGACATGCGTAAAATGCAATTTAGCTTTAGAAAAATTAAGTCAGAATTGTCTTTATATAGTTTTTCTTCCTCATATTTCTTGCTAATGATGATTATGTTAAAACATAGAAGACATTCCCTTCTCAATAGGTTTTGCATATTTTTACAGTCGTGTTGAAAACCTCTATAAAACACTTTGGTTCTATAAAGATATTAGATTCATATTTCAGATTAAGAAGGTGATTGAATAAAGATTTATTCAAACATTTAGTACCCAATCCAAGTCACTACTATCTGATTGTTTTCACAATGCTCAAGGTTGGGATGGTGGAAGCACTAGACTTGACTGACTCTCAGAAACCCATGTACAATATGTAAAAACTAAGATGACCAGAAAAATGAGAAGAACAAGAGAAAAACATGGATGTGTAAATGTGTTGAACCTGCACAAAATAGATATAGCTAACACACATTTGCAGAGATAATTGGAAAATGAAGAAGAAGGAAAGAAAGAAAGGAAGAATTCTCATTAACCGTTGTGAATAATGAATAATTTACACATGATATACTTTGTATAACTAAATGAGTTCGAATTGAGGTGAACCAATGTGCCATAGTGGTCATATAGAGTGATATGGACACACACCATCAGTTACAGGAATGAAATGCCACTTATTCTAGTCTATCATGCAGTTACGGGAGTGAACTACCACCTAGTTGAGTTAACTAGTCAACTAGTCTTTAGTTAACTGACTGAACATAGACTAGTGAGGAGTTAACTCAGGGAATCAAGGCTAATGCACCACTCTGGTGATGATACCAAGGAAAGGTCGAATTAGCATGATGATGATCCCAATGTTGCATGGTGATGATCCCAATGCAACATCTAAACTCAACTCAACTAGTCAAACTGAAGTGTCAATTGAAAGAGAATATTCTCTAGGTGGAATATTATCCCCTAAAATATAGGAGACTGGATAATGACTAATTATGAATAATAAACAAGGAATAACCTTAGGAAAAAGAAATCCTAGGTGTGTGTGAAGTAACTCCAACACACCCCCTAAACATCACTATGGTGAAAATAAATATTGGGTCCCAACAACGAGGCCATGTTAGGTACCCAAGTACAAAAGATACACTGAAAATAAAGTGAGGAAAGAGGGAAAACCTCATGGGAAATGCCCCCCTCAAGGTACAATGTATGTAAAAACAAGAACTACAGTTGTTAGGAAACTATGTCCTTCACTCCAAGACAACCTTGTAGAGAATGGAATTTATACTCAGTGAAGGTCTTGGTGAAAATGTTTGTTGTTTTTTCTGCTGAAGGATAGAACTATAAGTCGATGATCCCCTCATGTACTAAGTCTTGGATGTAGTTCATGTGGATCTCAATGTGCTTCGTCCACTGCCTCTAAAATAGATCTCTGCAGAACTTCAAAGTGCTCTGGTTGTCACACCAGATGACGATCGGTCGATGAAACTGAATGCCCAACTCAGTGAGAAAATGTTGTAGCCACATAGCCTGAATGGTTATGTTAACTACCCCTCTGTACTCTGCCTTGGATGAAGACAGAAAAATGGCATCTTTCTTCTTGCTCGACCAACAGATAGGCCCGGAACCAATACTGAGTGAGTAACCAGGTGTTGACTTGTGATCAATGCTATTGCCAGCCTAGTCAGAATCAGTAAACCCAATGAGATATAATGTAGATTCTGATTCATAATGAATCCCAAAGGTGATGGTGTCTTGTACGTATCAAAGGATACACTTTGCATCTTTCCAATGTAGCTCATGTGGCTCCTGTATGAACCTGGAAACTTCACCAACTGCATATGAGAGGTTTGGTCTAGAGTGTGTGAGATACAACAAGATCCCCACTAGATGTCTGTACAGTGTTCTTTCAACCAGTGGAGTCTCCCCGCCATCCTATGGTTTGACTCCTGATAGGAAAGGAGTCGGAGCAGACTTGCAGTCTATCATGTGAAATCTCTCAAGGAGATCTCGTGCATACTTGGCTTGAGACAGTTTGATGCCTGATGCATCTTGACTAATACCAAGTCCAAGGAATAAGTGTAGCAGACCCATGCTCGTCATCAAAAATCTATCATGAATAATCCTCTTGACTGCAACAATCGCTGAAGTCAAGCAACCAGTGATCAACAAATCATCGACATACAGAACTAAAAGTAAAAGTGAATCAGCCGTCTTGAGAATGTATACATTCAGGTCTGATTTACAATGTACAAAGTTCTGTGACAACATGTAGGAGTCCATCTTGTCATACCATGCCCTCAGAGCCTGCTTGAGGCCATAAAGTGACTTCTTCAGTCAACAGACCAAAGATGAGTCCTACGTAAATCCCTATGGCTGCTCCATGTAGATGTCTTCAAAGAGATCACCGTGAAGAAATACGTTCTTCACATCCATCTGATGGACTTCCCATCCCTTGGTTTCCACAATAGCAAGTGTCAATCGTATGGAATACATCTTCTCTACTGGAGTGAAGGTCTCATCATAGTCAATACCATGAACCTGCTAAAAGCCTTTGGTGACAAGCCTGGCTTTGTATATGTTGATATGTCCATCCACTGCGCTTTTGGTCCTGTATACCCATATTCATCTGACAAGTTTCCTCCCAGAAGGAAGGGGAACCAGGCCCCAAGTCTGGTTCTCAAGGAGGGAGTTGTAATCCTACTACATGGTGGATTCCCAAAAGGGATATCCAACAGCCTCACCATAAGACTGTGGATCTGAAGATTTCAAGATGAGAAAAGATGTCTGGAAGGCAATGGTTCAGTTGCAGTGAGTGCAACAGGAGGCTCCTTGAAATTAGATCGAGTCCTCCTAGTATCGATTAGATCAATGACGAGATCCCCTGCATCCTGAAGAGTAGTCTGTGCCCACTTGGGCCTCTGCTCTAGCTCTGCAGCTACATCTCGATGCTCTAACTTTGCATCCAGCTGTACTAAATCTGAATCTAAATCTAAATCATTTGAGTCCTCTGAATCAGAACTCTCATCTGAAGAAGAGTCAACATGTGCATGCTCATCATCTCAGACAGGTGGAAGAGTGAAGGTGTTTGCATGCTATTGCTGAGGTACATTTGAGACACTTTCCTTGAATTGGACACTACGCTCAATGATGATTTGGTCCGAGGAAATATCAATAATCCAATATCCCTTCACACCGTCAGGGTATTCAACAAAAATGCACTTACTTCTCTGTGGATCAAGTGCCTTCCTCTTTTCAGAGGAAATCTGGGCCCATGCACGAGAACCAAAAATGTGAAAGTGGGTCACTTCCAGTTTGAGGTCGCTCCAAGCCTCGTAGGTGGTCTTATCCTTGATAGATCTATGGGGAGATCTGTTTTGGATGTATGTTGCAGAGTTAAGTTCTTCGGCCCATGGTCTATGTGGTAGTGACTTTTCATGCAACATGCAAGATGCCATCTCCTTTAGAGATCTTTTTTTCAGCTCAACAACTCCATTTTGTTGTGGAGTATAGGGAATTGTATGCTGCAATTGAATCCCTACCTCATGGAAAATATTGTGGATCTTATGATTCACATACTCTCCCCCATTATCAGTTCGGAGGAATTTGATCTTCTTTCTAGACTATGTCTCAACCAAAGCTTTGAAATCATTGAGGTGTTGAAAGACCTCAGATTTTTTCCTGAGAAAGTAGATCCATGTAAAACGTGAGAAATCGTCAAGAAAAATGAGAAAAAACCTCTCTTTTTTTATCGATGGATATGGAAAAGGACCCATGAGGTCACTATGGATCAGATCTAAAGGTGCAGAATATTGCCGAGACTTTCCCTTGTCGAATTTCTCTTGAGGGTGTTTTCCGAGAACACATCCCTCACATACTCCCTTTGAGAAATGGATGTATGGTAGACCATAAACTAATATATTATTTATAAGTTGTTTCATGTATCTGAAATTCAAATTTCCAAACCTTTCGTGCCATATCCTACTACTTTCATTAGCATGAGTAAGAAGTAAAGTAGAATTAGGTTCAATGAATTCAAAAAATGTATACAATCTATATTGATGATTTACCTCACTGATTGCAACCCTGGAGTTGGTTTGCATGTCACAGATGTCCACGAAATTTGGTGTGAATATGACTCTCTTTCTGGTTCCAAAATTCATCATCTGATACATGGAGAGAAGGTTGACAGAAATCTTGGGAACATGCAGCACATTCTCGAAACTTTCATTGGTGAGTTCAATCCTTCCTTTGTCGGTGACTCTGACAGAAGAGTTGTCCTCCATCAGAATGGGAGGACCTTTGCATGCATCCAAAGAGGAATATACTTCTTCTGAGGCAGCCATGTGATGCGATGCTCCTGAATATATGATCCAAGCATCGGGAGAGGAGTTGATGGCAATCAAGGCATGGCTAGAATTGCTTTTCTTGGAATTCAGATCTTTTGGATTCCTCTTATTTGCACCCTCGGGGATGCGATCTCCAAGGTTTTTTTGCTAAATTATCTGAGACATAAGATCTATTTTTTTTTGCATGCATGGAGATTTTGAATGGAATCCTTTGTGACGGTATGCACATTTCTCTCCTTTTCTTCCCTTTTCTCCTTTTGATCCGAAGGCATCAATGAAGGGTTTTGTGTACCCTTCCTTCTTTGTATGTGCATGAGATTTCTACTTATATTTATATTTATATTTCTGATATTTGTGGCTTCCATCATGCACAGTGAGTGCATGCTCCGTTGGGCCTTTGATTGCGCCCATGTTGATGAGCTTGGTTTGCTCTTATGTCAAGGATTCTATAAAGTCCTCAAGAGAAGGCTTCTTCCAGGTTGCTCCAGAGGAAAATTTGATAGCATGGAATGTAGATACAAATACAAAAAAATTAGGACCAAGCTTAGAGAGAATGGTGAGAACCATTTGTTTCTCCTTCGTCTATTTATCAACTCCACAAGCTTGGAGTTGCAACAATAAATCGTTGAATTTTGTAAAGAAATCTTGGATATTGTCGAAGCTTTTTGGATCCAATGTGAGAAGCTCCACCTCCAAAATGTGTCCCCCCATATCATCCTGTTTTCCAAAGAGCCCTTCCAAGATTTTATGGCTTCATTGGGAGTCTTACAGGAAGATATGTGAAAAAGGAGATCGAGAGAGATAATACTGCAAATTGTTCCGAGTGCCTCATCCATGTGATTTAAGTACTTAGATTTTTCTATGGATGATGTCGGTTTTGTATTTGTATTCATGGTTAACCTATACAACCATTTGTATCAGATATGTATGGTTATTTTCTCTTTCCATGCAAAATAGATGTAAGGTGTAAGAATGAATTCTTTTTGGAATTCCATCTTTCCGCTATCTTCAATCTTTTGTACCTGCACAAAATTTTGGTGTATCTTTTTCTTATCATTTTATTGGCTCTGATACCATGTAAATTTTTTGAACCCACACAAAATATATCTAGCTAAAAAATAATACACACATTTTCAAAGAGAATTGGATAAGGAAGAAGAAGGAGAGAAAGAATGGAAGAATTCTCATTAAGTGTTGTGAATAATGAATAATTTACACATGATATACTATGTATAAATCAATGAGTTTGACTTGAGTTGAACCAATGCACCATAGTGGTGGTATAGAATGATCTAGACACACACCAACAATTACGGGAGTGAACTTCCACCTATTCTAGTCTCTCAAGCAGTTACGGGAGTGAACTGCCACCTAGTTGAGTTAACTAGTCAACTAGTCTTCAGTTAACTGACTGAACAGAAAGCAGTGAGGAGTTAACTCATGGAATCAAGGCCAATGCCCCACTCTGGTCATGATACCAAGGCAAGGTCTAATTATCATGGTGATTATCCCAATGTTTCATGGTGATGATCCCAATGCAACATCTAAACTCAACTCAACTAGTCAAATTGAACTGTCAACTGAAAGAGAATATTCTCTAGGTGGAATATTCTCCCCTAAAATATAGGAGAATGGATAATGACTAATTATGAATAATAAACAAAGAATAACCTTAGGAAAAATAAATCCTAGGTGTGTGTGAAGTAACTCCAGCAGGATGGCTCATGTAAATGGTGAGACAGAGAAACATAATTTATCTTCTACAAAAAGAGCTTGGGGTGTTGTGAACACTGTCATTGGATGTGGCTTTGATCCTGAAAACACAAGAGTTTATTATGCATTACACAGAAAGCAGGTTTACTCTATGACATGCAAATTAGATGAGTTTAGTAATCCTGTGTACCCAATGTGTGTCTGAGGAAGAGTTTGGAGCGACAACTTCTTTTATTTGGCATTTTGGGATGCTCGAATGAGAGATATTCTCAAGATCATTAAAACACAGGAAGATTCCAATAGAACTAATTTTTCTGCGGGTCAAGAAACACATCAAAGTATATACCAGACATGGCTTTTCAGGAATACCATCTGCATGGAAAAAACACAATATTCCTTTTGCATGATAGCAAGGCACTAACAAAAACTCAATGGTGGAAAGATGATGACTGGAAGTGGACTTGTACCTCTAGATTTCATGTTGAAGAATTCTTAGTTTTTGTCTATTTAGTAAGTGCCTCAAAGGCATATTTATAAGCTGGAATCAGTGGAGTGACAGGGGTTATAATAGTTATTGTTATAATAGTTATTGCTTTATTGCTTATATGATGTTGAGAGATGCATAGCAGAGCTTCAGGACCAAGTTCCCCCATTTGATTCAAAAACTGCAATCACTTTGTTCCAAAAACAAAAGGACTATCCCTTTTAAAAAAAAACTGGTGATGATGGTGAGAATATCTTCTTTGTAGAAAGCATAGGTGACCTGTTTTATCAAGGGTGGTGCCAATGATTAAAGCAAGGTTCAGGGAGATCCTAGGAGAGGTGTAGTCCAAGCATTTATAAATCAAGGACAATCCATTGACAATGCATAATCGAAATGTGAATGGAGTTTATCTGCAGAAAAAACATGTGGCTATAGTGCATATCTTAAGGTTGAGTTGAAATACCTTTATGATTATGCTGGGATCAATACAATCACAGGTTTAATAGCAGCTGCAAAATTTGTTTCCCTTATCCAACATGAATGGAGTCCAAAGTATTTGATAGCCATTGGGGAAATAACCCTATCAACTTTGTGAATCTAAATAACCTTGATGCAAAAGATGATTATATAATGGCATAGTATTGCAATGGAGCAATGTTTGCAGCATTTAAACAAGTTTTTTTGTGCATTCTATATAAAATTGTGAAAAACGCTTCCTACAAGATGTAAATATTTATTAGGATGTGAAAAAATATTTATCTTTACTATTAGGATCTGAATCACATAAGAGAAACTTCATATGGTCATGAGACAGGTAGAGAGCTTTCACTATGGCTTGTAGAGAGCTTTAATTATGGCTAGATCATACATGCAGAGACTAGTAATATGAAAAATACTAATGGGATTCATAGTGTAAGATGTGATATGGAATAAATATTGGTACTTGTTTACCTTATGTTAACTAAGAGCAAGTGTTCAACTTTAATGCACTCTAACTATTGATTAGCTTCTACATAGTAATCCCATATAAACCATTCAACAGAGCCAGTAATCATGGAAAACTAGGAATCCCAGAATATGTGCTTCACCATTTCACAACAATCACAGACAAGGCACAACCCAGATGATCCTGAAAATAGAAGAACCTAGAACAAGTGCACAAACTACCCACATGATGAGTTGTATACAACCTATGATGCAACAATATCTACCAAGGAGAAGGTACATATGGTAGCATGGATCCATTTATTCACTACACACATTTTTATCTATATTATATTTAAAAAAAAATAAACATATCTAAATTAAAATAACTAGAATTGATGGCTATATAAACTTATATGGTGAAAGGAGCAATCACACATGATCTGATGAACTGGTCAATAGTACAGTTGGAATGGTTGGCCCCGCATTTTTCTCTTTAGTTGTATGTCCCTCTGTTAGTCTCGAGCTTCCTTCAATTGATGAAGAAAGATCTTAAAGTACCTGATAAAATCAATCAACCTCCATAAATATCTAAAAAATCAATAAAAGTAATATTTGTAGTGCATTATTTACTCTAAGATGCATTTTTACGAGAGTGTCAAAACATACCTGAATGATCTCCTCTTGGTTTCGAGAATAATTTATTGGAGTCAGGCGTCTAATATTTGATCAAACTGCCTCCCTTTATTTGAAGTAGCAAAAACAAAGTCAACATTGACTTTGTTGTTTCTCTGTTGGATCGAGGGAGATTTTCTCCAAGATTAAACAACTCCAATAAATTATTCTGTACTGAACAGGGCCAACCACGTGAAGGCAGTAGCTCTTATGCCCCCCCCCCCCTCACATCATTCTCAATTCCCCAATACCCAGCATATAAATCTATTGAAATATTTACAGCAAAAAGAAACATATTAAAATATTAAAATATTCATGTACATCATCATTTAGTACTTTTAGCCGATCTCTTCTTCTTATCTCTATAGTTCCTAATCATTTCATCAATATCTACATCTTTGTTCTCTGGGTGCTCTTGAAAATTTGATTGTGATTGCATCCTATCATGCAGAGCATGCCTAGTCACAGGGTACTCATGATGTAATGGAGGTCGTTGTGATGAGGCATCATCTACAAAAGAAAAAAATACAAAATTTAAATGGCCAATTTTTAAATATCATTGAACTAGTTCAGTAATAATAAAAAAAACACCTACAATGTAATTATTTACCTAGTGTACTAGTCAACACTATTGGAATGGTTTCCCGCGTGTGCTCCTCTTCAACTGTACGAGCCTCAAGTACAACATTCTCTGCCATTGAGACCACAAAATTTATAAGGAGAATCATAAATGTATAAGTAAAAAAAAATAGAAGTAGAAAATGTATAACTATGAAATTATTAAGTATGTGATTAAAATAGAGTCATATTACCATCATGTGCCAACTCAGTTGTAGCACCATCGTGTGGTTGTGCCTCCATGGAAAATTGGGACTGAATGGGATCAGAACCATCTTCTGGTTGAAAATTGTTATCAACGCACTGCTCTACAATAGTACTAGTGCATTCGTTGATACTATATCTCCCCTGATTAAAACAAAGTTGTAAATATTAATAATATCCAACATGATTGTATTATTTTAATAATAAAGGTTAATGTGGATTAAATTTTATTTACCTTATCCTGCAGAGTGGTTCTTAGTATCTACCCCAAGCATTTTCGGTGTTCAACTACCACTTTATAGTTGTACTTGTAACCATGCTTGAGGTCTTCCTCTTTGGTTTCAGTACCAAACTCGTCACCCTCCATTGCATAAGAGTATGTAATTTTTATGTTATTAGCTACAATTACCTAGAAGTTTTAAGGTGATACAAATAAGATATTTAGGTACTTACAATTCGTGACTGCAACTTCAAGTAGCTTCCCTGGACTAGCCTGTCATGGCCACATTTGGAAAGCCTTGATTTTGTGGTCTTTGACGTGTCAATCAATCTATCATCAAAAGTTTCAAGTATGTTAATATATACCACAATTTTATTTACATCTAAAAAAATTTGAAGGTATTTAATTGAAATTGTAATTTACCTTCTAGGACCAGAGGGTGTCTTTCCTTCATATGTCAATTTCTTCTCTTTTGCGTCCTCGATAAGGGCCTTCCACTCCCTCTCTGGAGTCATCAGAGGATGCTTGTACCTATCATTTTGTTTCAAGTGCCTCCTATATGTTTCTCATGTATATTTTAAATATTGGCCAGTTGCGGTCGTGGCCAAGGTCTTATTAAAAGTATCTACACCAAAAAGGATTTCTAGATGATCCATCAATTCTTTTTTGAGGTTGGAATTCTGGGAATTCCACCTATCTCATATGGTGGGACAAAAAATCAGCAAAGCCTTATTCTCCAAGGACCCGAAAAAATTGTTGTTCCCTACACGAAAAATGATTATATGATTATTAATTTAAAAATAACAATTTGGATTATTTATATTTGTCTACATAGAGAACATGAAAAAAATAAAATTTTAAAATTGTCTAGGACTTTAACCTGCTTTAATGGAAGCCCTTCCTCATTGACCATAAAGGTTCCCTTAAGGGTCCCTGTGTTGGTCACACGTCTTTCTTTAGGAAAATCAACCACATAGTTTGTCAAATCATCGCCCTCGTCTCTTTCACCACCTCCAGATCCTACCTGTGTGGTCGCTTCCTCAGTGGGTGTGTCGTGGCTCCCACCTAATGGTGTGGAAGGTGGAGATCTGAATAGATGTGTCCTAGCAACTATATGAGGGCCTATGTTGGGACCCTGTGGTGTCTATCCAAAACCACTACTACCAATACCATGCATGTTAGTGTCAACAGGACCCAAAAATCTCTATATAAGAAAGAAAACATTTTTTCATTTAGATAATGTAAAAGTTAAAAATCAAGCTTTCATAATTGATCTTATGAAAAATAAATAAAACAACTTGAAATTATGGTTATTACATTATATGTCTTAAGCCTTTTCATAACTTATCTGATCCTTTCTTTAACCTCAGGAGTTTGATCTAGAATATCTAACAAGTGAGCTAGTTCCTTGTTTCCTTTATTGATATTTTTCCTTATTAAAATCTTAGGGTTGGATGATTCATACAAATCCCTTTCGCCAAGCGAATCATCATAAACATCATGTCCCACCGACTACATATTCAACAAAATAAATGATAATTCATTTATGTAAACAAATAAAATAATTGATCGCCATAGAAATAAAATGCACATTAAATGCAATTCAAAAATTGTTGTTCATTTACCTGTTCTAAGGCCACTATTGATTTACCATGATCATCCTACCACATCACATTAAAATTAGAACCACGATCATTATCATGAGAAATAAATTCAAATGTTGATAACAAAAATAGAACATAATGAAAATCATAAAATGAGAGTCATTGCTTACAGGTTGGGTAAATTAGTATACGTACTACCCCCATAATAGAAACATTTGTATCTATTCGATTCAAATTGTAATCAATCAATATCTCTTCCCCTGCAAATATTGGTTTAATTGCACATATGAATACACAGTTTTCTTAACGCCCCTCAAATACGCATTTCGGTTACTTATTTATGGTCGTGGGTTGTGTACTGTTTGTAAACCCTGCAATATTCCCCGTTGCTTTTGGCCTTCCTTCAATGTATATAGCTGCTCCTTTATTTTGATCATTGTCTTTTAGTTGTATATAATTTGCAGCCAAGACATATCTTCACATACTTTTTGTATATTGGACTATTCGTATCCAATCTTTGTAGATATAACAAGGTCCGATGTAATCCATCAATTTAGTTAATCTGTCGTAACAGAGCTTTATGCCATCCATGGAAAATATCCCCAAACCATGTAATGACGATGGAGCAATCCGATATATCCTTTCTTTTTATTTTAGAAAGATCCTTGGGTACCCATTGTTTTGTTGAAATAATGTAACTGCAAAGTGTATTCTAATTATTATTGGTGTATTATTCATTAGATCAATCCCTATGGCGGATTGATCATGTCGGCTATTGTAAAATAACAAATCCACTTTTTCAGATTGGTCAAAACATAATTGTAATAGGAAAAATAAGAAGTCGGCCCCATAATATATTAAAGAGGCCCCAAAATATATTAAAGGTGGTTATAACCACCCATATTAAGAAGTCGGCCCTGCCGGTGAAAATACACCTCCACACATGCCAAAGTTGTATAAATAAGGAGGCCAACACCTCACTTAGACACACACTCACTTGTTCATTTGAGGAGCAAGTTTCATAGATGAAACTGGAGAAGAGAGAGAGAGAGAGGCACATTCTTGGGAGAGGACTTTCTGTATTTGTTTGAGTTATCTCTTGGCATTGTATTGACTATCTATAATAAGGAATTTTTGTTGGATTTTCTTGATCTAGGTGGATATCAGTGGCCACCCACCTTTTCCAACTAGCCCAAAACATGTTGCTCGCAATTTTGGCAATTTACTATTTTTAGCAGGTTTTAACTTCCAGGACCATTTTGAGGGCCTAAATGAAGTTTTTTGGAGATAGAGGTTCTCAATGATAGCCAAAGGCATGATTGAGCCCCCAAAATGAATCTCCTCGACGATAACTTTCAAACAAGCTATCACACACCTAAAACGGAGATCGTATGCAAAAGTTACGACCCCGGGAAGTTGATGTACTAACTTACCCAAATGGTGCCCATGCGACTTTTGGCGCTTCATCTCCTAGGGTTAGGTTTTTTGATGTCTAGGACTTTTGGCATTCCTGTCTATTGTAAAAAGGCCTTCCGAGCCTCATTGTAATCATCTTCTTGCGAATGTGAGTAGCCGTCACATCTCTTCTCAGAGATAAGCTACCACCATTCTAACGAGTCTTTCACTCTGTATTTTTAAAGTCTCTGTACATTTCTTTCATTAATAGAAATTGTGTATTACTGTATATCTATGTTTATGGTTTCATCTCTGATAAATTTATGTTATATTATTCAATATCTGCAATATCTCTGTGCATTTCTTTATTATATCTCCAATCTCATTTCGTGCCAAAAATAATCCAGATCAGTGGTATCAGAGTAGGCTACTCTTGATCGTTTTTTTCAGTGCATGTCCCCGACGAGGTCTGAGTATAGTAAGTTGGGTCTCGATATTGTCTCTCTTGAAGACAATCTCTCTCGCACACCCAAGACACCCTCAATGGCGGAAGAAAAGAAAATCGATGGAGCAGACGATCCTATCAATATGTTGCTTGAGCAAGCTCTCACGCGACAGAGGGACGAAATGATGGAGAATTTTGCCCACATCCTTCAACGCCTGCCGACAGCATCAGGCGCATCTTCATCAAGAGACCACTTTGGAGGCACCTCACCTTTCAAGGTACAGGTTAATTTTGATATTCCCATATTTGAAGGTCAAATAGATGCAGATGCCCTAGATAAATGGTTAAATCTGCTAGAAGGTTATTTCTCTGTTCATAATTTTTCCGACAAGGAAAATATCACCTTCGCAGTCCTTAAGGCTCTCCCCCATGTCAAACACTGGTGGGAAACTTATTGGGAGCAGAGTTCCACAGAGGATTCTCGAATATATGGGGCTGAGCCCACCTGGAATTTTTTTGTGGATGCAGTAAAGGGACAACATTACCCTATTGGAAACTATGAGGACCAGTACATAAGATGGACCACACTGCGGCAAGAGAGGGGCCAAGTAGGTCCAGAGTTCACCAATACCTTCCATACCTTGTGCACCAAGCTGGTTATCAAAGACTCCAAACGAAATTTGGTTCTAAAATACCGTGGGGCTCTACACAAATACATCCAAACTGAAATGGATTTTCTAGACATCTCATCACTCAGTGTTGCCTATCGATATGTTGTTAAAATCGAGCATAAATTTAAGCACCAGAAAAAAAGGGATTTTATTTCTGCAAATCCACAACAACCAAAGTATGACAAACACACCCCTAACAAACAGTCTCCTGAAAAGCCACATGAAAAGAAGGGTCATGGGAAGACAAAGAAGGACACTGGAAAATGGTGTAATTTCCACAAAATCCCCTGACACAACACCGATGAATGTTGCTCAAAACAGTCATTGGTGGCCGAGATCAAAGACAAAGAGCCGAACCCTAACTCAAAATCTGATTCTGAAAAATAATGTTAAAGGACAGATCATTGACACAGACCCCACTGCTATTGTTGCGACCGCAACAATTCAACCAGAAGAACCAACAGATCCTGAAGAGGGGGAGCACCTTTTTCATTCACAGATGTGGGTGAAGGGGACCCCGGTGCATTTTATTGTTGATAGCGGAAGCCAGAAGAAACTCATCTCAACAGAGGTCGTCAAACAGTTGGGATTGTCGACAATAGCACACCCACAGTTATACAACATCGGGTGACTTCGGCAAGGACGAGATATCCATGTCAACCAACAATGTTGATTGTCATACGACATCCAACCCTTCAAGGATGAGGTATTATGTGATGTTGCCCCACTGGATGTTTGTGATATTCTCTTGGGCCAGCCATATATGTGGAAACACCATGTTATCCATGAGTCTCGACCCTATAGTGTGATTATTACTCTGGGGGGTCATCTCTACAGGATACCAGAGGTAGTTCCAACTACTGCCCCACCTAAACAGTGCCATAAGGTAGTATCTCATACCACAAAATTCATCTTCTCAACAATCTGTTCAAAAGGGGAACAAAAGGATACTGCAACCACTACAGCCTCGGCCCAAGCACCTTCTATCCACCAGAAGCAGGTCGACAAGGTTGCAACAAAGCACAAAGATTCCTTCTACACACAATCATCTCATGTAGTCAAACAGGTTGAAAAGGTCCAACCCTTCTAGCCACAGGTTCATGACGACCTTCAACAAACCAAGAAGCACGATGGTTCCAACAAGGAAAGAAACTCACCAAGATTCAGATTCAACAATCGCTTTCCCCTCTCCCCTGGGATCTCAATGTAATGGAGACCATTGCTTCTTAAGGAGGGAGGATTGATCCAGGTGGATATTGGTGGCGACCCACCTTTTCCAACTGGCCCAAAACATGTTTCTGGCAATTTTGGCAATTTACTATTTTTAGCAGGTTTTAACTTCCAGGGCCATTTTGAGGGCCTAAATGAAGGTTTTTCAATATCGAGGTTCTAAATGATA
>ML783863.1:396800-418969 GCA_009831015.1 Picea engelmannii | reverse complement strand
GAATCTCCTCGATGATACCTTTCCAACGAGCTATCACACGCCTAAAACGAAGATCGTATGCAAAAGTTACGACCCCAGGAAGTTGATGTACTAACTTACCCAAACAGGGCCCACATGACTTTTGGCGCTTCATCTCCTAGGGTGAGGTTTTTCGATATCTAGGACTTTTGGCATTCTCGTCTATTGTAAAAAGGACTTCCAAGCCTCATTGTAATCATCTTCTTGTGAATGCGAGTAGTCGTCACATCTCTTCTCAGAGATAAGCTGCCACCATTCTAGCGAGTCTTTCACTCTGTATTTTTACAGTCTCTATACATTTCTTTCATTAATAGAAATTGTGTATTACTATATATCTGTGTTTATGGTTGCATCTCCGATACATTTCTGTTATATTATTGAATATCTGCGATATCTCTGTGCATTTCTTTATTATATCTCCAATCTCATTTCGTGCCGAAAATAATCTGGATCATTTCTCCCCCATGAGGGTTTCCCAGGATAAATGATGTGTCTCTTGTGATTGTGTATTTCTCAGTGATACTATCTTATGCTATTGTTATATAGTGAAATGCAAAGAACTCTAATAATAGCTTAAACATTAACATCATATCAGAGCTAAGCTTAAGACAACATATTTCACAAGAGAAAGTGAAAAACATCATTGTTGCCATACATGCAAATTAGGGCTTTTGTTGGTAAAGTATTTTAGCCCCAAAACCATCTAGAAAAGTGTGCCTTTCCTCAAGAACCAATTTTCATCCTTAGCGCAACTTTTCAGTGGCTAGATCTCCCAAAAAGTGAAACCCTAATTTTCATCGGTACCAGAAAACCAGAAGCACTAGTCCAGAAATCCACTGGTTAAGTATGAGGGGGTAAAAGTTGGATTTTCAAAAATTTGACTGCACCAACTTACTCACCTCGGCTCAACACATCTATCCCCTGGATCAGAATTTCAAAATTTGAAGTTTCAAGAATTAGGGTTTCCTCATAAAACCTAAGTTGCAGTTGCAGTCTCAAAACTTGTTGCAATATCAATTGCAATTGCAGTATCAGTTACAGTTGCAGCCATAGTACTAGTTACAGTCACCCTTGAAGTTCTTAAAGAGTTGGTGATCATTACCGTTTCTACCAGATGGTGCCTCTACCTGTAAGTGTTGTTAGAGGTATGTACTCACACATGTTTAAACGATTAAGATTTAAAGGGTATTTTCAGGAGAAGGGATCTCTTGTCATATATCTAGAAGGATCTCAATATCCAACACATTCAGAGTAATGATGCAACGCAACTGTCATTCTTTTGATATGCATCTTTTTGTTATGACATTATTTTGATCAGTGTTGCATGACCATCATTCTCACCTTTGATCAAAATATGAGTCAAGGTATTAAACGCATTAAAAGTTGAGATATTAGAGCTCATCCTCTAACTCAACCTTCTGTCAAGATACTGTATTGTCTCAGTACAAAAGACAGGTTGAAGAAATCACTTGTCATATTGAGCGAAGGAGACTTGGAAGAAAAGGCAAGCACTCATTCTTTAGGACAAGGCTCCATGTCCCAAGAGAAACCTCGTGTGTTAGTTCCAGGTTTCCATGAAGGAATGTTTGATCACAACACTATAAGAGTGTTGACCTCATTTCGTATTGTATCTCTTACTTTTGATATTTTCTTTTGACAAGCCACGAGTGATAACACTAAAGGAGCTATTGTGATGATTATTCATGCTATTTATTTATCTACTATTATCAAAAGGATATTATTATTTCTTGTTGTTTTGTTGACCTTGTTCCAAGTCACAGGTAATAACCCTGAGGAAGCTATAGTGAAGGTTGCAGAAGGCAATGTATTAAATGAGACATGAAGTAGACTATGTAAATGACCATATACACTCATGTACCAAAGAAGATGAAGAAGAAGCTATCCCTTAAGATTCAAAATATCTCATATGAATATTGACTGAAAGGAGTAGAAGGCTCCAAAAATGACCGAACACTAGAACGGGCAGAGGAACTTGACTTTTTATTCAACACCAAGTATACCTTGTAAGAGATGATGAAGTCCTTATAGAATCAGAAGAAATTGGGAGTAAGCCTGATCTCATAAAGTATTAGATGAAGAGTCAAATTCCATGACTGGGAGACAGATGCCATTAGAAGACTAGATCATAGCTTTAGAAACTTCTAGGAGATATGAAATCTCCTGAGAAGAATTCCTTGTTTTAGTGAAAAAGAAGGAATCTAATAAGAAAGACTAGGATATGGATTCTTCCGTGAGAAGAGAAATCAATACTGACTTCCAATATTGATCGATACAGATCAAACATGTTGCAGATGTAGAAATCCTAATGTATGTTCATAGGATTCTCCCACCAAAAGGGAGAAGACTATGACGATACACTTATTGAAGAAATAGTTCCAGTATTTATGAAGACAACCAGAATAACCATGATTCATATATAGTATGAGTTGCAAGGGGAGAAATCCCCATATTTAAAAATGAGTGGAAGTTGGTGTAGTAAACTAGTTGGGTCATGGAGACATGACTACAATGAAAGATAGATTTACCTACATGAAAGAATAAGAGCTATATTCAGTATCATTTATTGAGCCACTCTCAATTTTAAATGAAACTGTTTCCATGATAGAATAAGAGGAGTTACTCTCGGATTTTAGCAGCCAGAGTGAGAATGAAGCAGTCATTCTCACACTCAGAGAAGTTGTAGGTGCAGAGTCCTAGATTCCAGAAGGAACAATTACAGAGAGAATAGAAGACATACTCCCAGACAGTGAGACAGATAGTGCCTTGCAGAAAGAACATTGAGCTAGCACATGATTGTGCATATTGAGTTGAAACTGAGAAAGTGTACCAAATTGGTACAATGTAATGAGAGAAATTGATTTGAATATTGAAGATAGAAAGACTCATGTCTGCCAGTTGAAGAAGGATTTGTACGTGTTGAAGCAAGATCCTAGAGATTGATATGGTAGGATAGACAGTTTTCTAATGAGCTTGGCCTTTACCAAGAGTAAAGTATATTCTAACCTCTACTTCAAGGTTATGAACCATGAGACGGTGATATTGTTGTTGTATGTAGATGACTTATTGTTTACTAGAGAAGAAAATCTCATCATTGAATGAAAGAAGAAGCTCGGTTCAAAATTTGAGATGAAAAACCTTTTCCTAATGCATTATTTGTTAGTATTTGAGGTATGGCATAGTCCATAGAGAATCTTCCTTAACCAAGGGAAGTATTCAGTCGAAATCCTAAAGAGATTCAACATGTTGGAATGAAAGTCCATGAATACACCCATGGAAACGAATATGAAGCTACTAGTTGACACTTCGTCAGAATTGATTGATGCCACGCTGTATAGACATATCATTGGATCGTTGATGTACCTGAAGAACACCAGACAAAATATTTGTTTTTCCATGAACACCTTGAGTTGGTTTCTGGTAGAACCTGGACTTGTTCACCTAGTTGTTGAAAAACATGTGATGAGGTGCTTTAAGGGTATATTAGATTGTGGTCTAAGCTATGATGGAGATCATGATTCCACACTAAGTGGGTACACTAATTCAGGTTGGTATAGAAGTGTCTCTAACAGGAAGAGCACTTCAAGATGTTGTTTCAGTTTTGGATCAACCATGATCTCATGGTAGAGTAGGAAGTAATCCAGCATTGCTCAGAGTACAGTGGAAGCAGAATAAATTGTTGCGTGTTCTGCGAGTTGCGAAGCTATATGGCTTCGTAAGTTATTGACTGGTCTATTCGACCTAGATATGGAAGCAACCACAATCCTATGTCATAACCATAGCTGCATAAATATGACAACAAATCTTGTATCCCATGACAAGTCGAAGCACATAGAGATCCGATATCATTACATCTGTGACATGGTGTAGAGAGGAGCCATAAAGTTCCAATATGTTAGAATGGATGAACAGGTTTCCGATGTATTGACCATGCCTCTATCTCATGTAAAGTTTCAGTACTTTCCAGATAAGCTTGGTATAGTCTGAAATAACCTCCCTCGAAAGGGGGAGTAGTATTGTGTTGAGATATGCCTAGTACTGTGCTTCCAGCATAATTGTTGTGACGTAAAGCTAGTCTAGTATTGAGTTGATATATGCCTCTAGTATTGTGATTCCAGTTCAATTGTTGTGATGTAAAGTTAGTCTAGTATTGTGTTGAGATATGCCTATCACCCTGCTTCCAACTTAATTGTTGTGATGTAAAGCAAGTCTAGTAATGTGTTGAGATATTCCTAGCACTATGCTTCCAGCTTAATTGTTGTGACATAAAGCCATACTAGTATTATGTTGAGATATGTCTAGCACTATGCTTCCAGCTTAATTGTTGTGATGTAAAGCTAGTCTAGTATTGTGTTGAGATATGCCTAGCACTATGCTTCTAGCTTAATTTTTGTGATGTAAAGCCAATCTAGTATCGTGCTTCCAACTTAATTGTTGTGACATAAAGCCAACCTAGTACTAAGCTTCCAACTTAATTGTTGTGACGTAAAGCGAGTCTAGTAGTGTGATTCCAGCTTAATTGTTGTGACATAAAGCCAACCTAGTACTGAGATTCCAGCTTAATTTTTGTGACGTAAAGCAAATATGGTAGTGTGATTCTAGCTTAATTGTTGTTTTGTGATTCCAACTTAATTGTTGTGGTGTTTCCATCTTAATTGTTGTGGTGTTTTCCAGCTTAATTGTTGTGTGGTGTGCCATCTTAATTGTTGTGATGATATGGCAACTTAACTATTGTGATGACAACCTCATGTTGATGGAATTCCAACCTCATGCTGTGATGATGTGTTGCCAGCCTCGTGTTGTGATGATGTGTTGCCAGCCTTGTGTTGTGATGCTAGCCTTTGTGCAGTGATATTGCTGCTTTTGATGTTCTATAACCCTTGTGTTTTTATTGATGATGAGGATGTATTATTTTTATACTAATCCATGTTGATGCAATTGATGATGATGATGCCACTTTAGCCTCTTGCTGAAGATGATGATGATGATGCCACTTCAGCTCCTGAGTCCTTGATGAATATGATGATGATGATGATATTATTTCAACTTTAATGCTGAAGATGATGATGATGTTACCTTAGCCTCATGTCGATGATGATGCTACTCCAACTCCAAGTTGTGTTGATGATGCTCCAACCTCTATGTTGTGTTGATGATGCTCCAACCTCTATGTTGTGTTGATGATGAGAAAAAAAACTCTCGATGATTTATAGATATGCCAGTCACTGTTCCAAGATGATATTGATTATGTTTTCCTCTCACCCACCTGATGTTGTTGATGATGTTGTCCTCTCTCTTGCCTAATGTTGTTGTAGAATACCCTTCTTGTTAAGGGGGGGTGTTGAAATAATGTAACTTCAAAGTGTATTCTAATTATTATTATTGTATTATTCATTAGATCAATCCCCTATTGCGGTTTGATCATGTCATCTATTGTAAAATACCAAATCCCCTTTTGCGAATTGGTCAAAATGTAATTGTAATAGGTTGAATAAGAAGTTGCCCCCAAAATATATTAAAGAGGCCCCAAGATATATTAAAGGTGGTTATAACCACCCAGATTGAGAAGTCGTCCCTACCAGTGAAAATACACCTCCACATGTGCCAAATTTCTATAAATAAGGAGTCCATCACCTCACTTAGACACACACTCACTTGTTCATTTGAGGAGAAAGTTTCAAAGCTGCAGTTGGAGAAGAGAGAGAGAGAGAGGCGCATTCTTGGGAGAGGACTTTATGTATTTGTTTGTGTTATCTGTTGGAATTGTATTGGCTATCTATAATAAGGAAGTTTTGTTGGGTTTTACCCCCCATGAGGGTTTCCCAGGATAAATGACGTGTCTCTTGTGATTTTGTATTTATCAGTGATCCTATATTATGCTATTGTTATCTAGTGAAATGAAAATAACTCTAATAATAGCTTAAACATTAACATGTTTCACTATATGTGTGTACCTCAAGGGCACCTCAATGTCATCTATTCTTTCATGATCATAAGAGGATGATCCCCCTTTCAAAAGAAAAAAATCCATGCGTTTATGGAATTTTCTTCTAATCTTGTCACCTCTAGTTGGTATCTGCCTGTTAGACCTACAAGATGTCTCACTTTATTCTATTCTACCTGAAATTCCCTCACTCAATGAAAATAGATCTGACAAATACCTATTTTCTTGTACATCCTATAAAATCATTAATGACAGAAACAGTCAGTCAATCAAGATGTAACACTAGTTCATTACTAGTATCCTATTAGTATCACAATAAGCTCATAATGATTACTATAGTGTTACTCTTTCTAATATCCTATTATGTTGGGAATTTTTCTCATGTAACTTTACCCTAAGAGTTTTTGGACAACTTAAAGACAACCCAAATAATGGTATTTCTGAAAAAAATGAACAAGAAAGGTGGAACTTTAACTCAATGAAAACATTGCCCTCGTTGGAAATATGAACCCAAGGAGAAGAAACAGTAGAAAGGTAAAGGTGGCCTATACATCTCAAAAGGGAGACAACAATTAAGAGTAAAGTACATTGTTAAGTAAGAAATATGAGAGTTGTTATTGATTCGTATCTTCACAACTCCCAAGATATCTTCACAACACCTGAGTTCCTTCACAACTCTCGATGCAATCTTACAACTCTCGAGGCATTAGTCAGAATGGCATAGGTAGTTTGGGGATATACTTCATGCACTCGGACCTCTCATGCCATGCCATGTTACAAATATTGGAGTGGAAACTACTAACCCATGCCTCTATTAACCCACAATACTAGAAACCATGATATTTTATAGACATTCTCCCAAATTCATGTAGAGAGGTAGAAGAAATAAAGATCTACTTGCAATCTACATATTACATATCCACTAATTCCATTGATTGACCACTTGTTGGTTTATCACCTATATTCAATGAATACAACACAAAGAGACTTTTTTCTATGGTCTTATAATGAAATATTTCAAATAAATTTATATATTTAGATCATAATTAGTTAGTTAGAAATTATTCAGGAAGTCCATTTCTAGAAAAGATATAGACAACCTTCAAGTTGGGGAAGAATCATATATGCTTATATAGGAAACAAATTATGTATGGGTGATTTTTGGATTTTGGATGTACTAATATTGGTGTCCATGTATCCTGATTCATAATGCAATATATCATGCATTTTCAAAAATTAAATTTTAAATTTTTGGTTAGAGTAAACATCTTGGATCCTTGCCTTGGATTCCCTTTTGTCCACCGTTACTTAATGATTTCATTGATATTTGGATGTGATATACACATATTTTCAAACTTAAATAGGCCGTTTGTAATCGATTTTGAGTATTATATAATGATTTCAATAATTCTTCATATTCTAGCTTTTCTTTTTGAGGTTGCTCGGGGTGGTTCTAGGCTCCAATTTCTTTTGTATAGCTTTCTAGCCATGGGAAAATAGTGTAGAATGTGAGGTTGCAGAGTAGGTATCTTCTACCACCTTCTTACCATGCCTTAAACTCTTTCTCATGCATTTAATGTCTACTTTTATGAAATATTGGCAAGAGTGCACCATTGAGACCACTTTGAGATCAAATGCTAACGGAAACAACCAACCTAAAAATCACCAAACAATAGGGGATAAAATTTTGTTTTGTTTTCTTCCAAGATTATAGTTGATATGGTGGAATCAATAACAAATTTAGTGCCTCTAGCTTGAGAGAGAGAAGCATATGTTATCCCTGTAGTCTAGAGTGTTATGAGCCAGGGGAATTTTATGAGCGAAAAGAAGAGGAAAATTGTGAATGGATACATCATGCCTCTCTTTCCAACCACTGAGCATGAAATTATTGAATCCAACTGGATATCTAGGTAGGAGCCATTATGTCGATATTCACAAGTGAAAGTAGGAGAATTGAATGCAACCAAAGAGAAACCCAATCTTTTATAGAATAGTGATAAGTGCACAATACACTATAGAGAGAGAAAAATACCCAAGCACAAATGCTCCACATAAGAGATGCACAAATGCTCATAAAATAATGAAATTCCAATCACAAAAGAATGTCAAATATATAGGTGCCTTTAATCATAAAGCACTTAAGAGAGATCAATAATATCACAAGACGATGATGTACAAATGAGAGTTGTGGTGTATTTATACACAACTCAAGTAGGTTGCTACCCATATGAGGGGTTGATGAGCCTACGTGTACAAGTTTGACTAGGTTGGCCTTAACTAATCCATAGTATTAGAACAAATGATAGTAATTGATTAAAACCTCATGCAAAATTTAAAGAATCAATATTCTTTACACCTTCCCACAACCTTATCTAGGATTTTTATAAATGTATGAATCATTTCCTCATGGGTAGCTTGGGCTTAAGAGATGGTGGTGATAATGGGTTTGTGCTCATGGTCACTACCAATAGGAAAATGATGGTCATGATGTCCCTTCATAGTTTTCCAACTTTTGAATGATCATATAGAGCATAAAGAGAAAGCACAATGTATAAGAAACTACACGTTGCTAACTTGGAATTGAAGGTTGCTAGCTTCTAAAACTATGGTCTTAAGTACCCCATCATCCATCCCCTAACCCTTTGTCGAGGCTATTATTTATTAGAATACTTTAGCATTGTGTGATTCCCTCTTGTAGTGGAAGCATATCTATAAGGTATTTCAAATGTAATAAATTACTCAAAAAGATCAAAAAATGAGAGGTGGTTCTCCTTCCAACCCAATCAAGTGTCTTCCCTGCCTAATCTTTGTCGACCAATTTCGTTGGGCAGATACCTAGTGGGTTTAATAATGGAATAATGTATATATATATATATATATATATATATATATATATAAATTAGATTCAATGTGGATGATCCAAATTATGTTTGTGGTTTTCTACCAATGCTCTGATTGAGATTCCTCATGGGGACATTGGTTAATTCCACCCATTTCGCCAATTATGGTATACATTTCTTCAAATGGGTCGATTTGCTATATTGTGTATATCAATTACAACTCTATTTTCTTAAATGTGTGAGATAAATAGGTAAGTTTTCTTCACCAACCATTAATTTCTGAAGTGGAACAGTCCTTATTTATCATATAAGATGTAGTGTCTTTGTATGAAAATGATGGGTTCCACTCCCAGACCATTCATAACCAATTATGTGTTTCAAATACCCCAACAGAAGGGTAACGAGAGTCGGTATAGGAACAACCAGGACTTGAATGCATTGACAATGGATAAACAATTGATGGACCCATTCAAAATGCAAGTGGACAGCAATAGCTATAATCGTTTCATATTAAAATGCATTGACAGTAGGTCCAGGGATGATTTTAAGGATGGAAATATATTTTAAAATGTAGAAACCTTGGCGAATCTTACTAATTCTTCATATGCCAACTATAAATGTTTGGCGATATTTTTGAAAAAATATTCAAATTTCTAAGGATTTTATCTAGTTTTTATAAAATTTTGGTGATTTTTAAGGTAAAATAATTTTATGCTATAGAATTTGGGTGAATCATTTTTAAAATAGCGAATCTCTTTTTTGGAAAAACCATGGAAAATTAGCTCATGAGCGAAATTTAGCCCCTAAAATCATCCCTGAGTAGGTCTCTGGAAGATGGTAGAAGATTCCATAAACACATGATTGATAGTGGGTTTGATCCAGGTATCATTATGAGCAATCACCTTATCAACATGTATGCAAAATGTGGAAGTGTGGAGAATGCATGCCAGGTGTTTGAGAGAATGCTTGAATGGAATTTAGTGTCATGGAATATAATGATTGCAGGGTATAGTAAGAATGGATATTATGAAGAGGAAGTGGATCTTTTTGTCCTAATGCATCGAACAAGGGTCAAGCCTTGGGAATTTACGCTTGCTATCATTCTAGGAGTTTGTGCGAGTGTTGGAGTTGTCGATTAGGGGAGGGAGTTGCATGATCACATTGCTAAAACTGGATTTCAGACAAATGTTTTTGTGTGGTGTGCATTTGTTACACTGTATGCAAAATATGGGATTGTAGATTATGCATCCAAAGTGTTTGAAGAAATGGACACAGTAAGCTCCGCATTGTGGAATTCAATGATTGCAGCATGTGTGAAGAATGAAATTGATCTGCAAGCCCTTGAACTCTTTTCTGAAATGCGTCATCTAAGCCTGAGATTGGACATATTTATGTTTTTTAGTGTTATTTGGGCTTGTGCAAACCTTGTTGTTCTGGAACAGAGTAAAGAGCTTCACGTCCATGTGATCAAAACTGGATTTGAGTCAAATATATTTACAGCTAGTTCCCTTGTTACCATGTATGCTAAGTGCAGTAGCATAGAGTATGCACACAAAGTGTTCAAAGAGAAACCAAACATGACTTGATCTTATGGAGTGCAATTCTTACAGGATATACTCAGGCTAATTTTGGAGAGGAGGCACTGGACCTTTTCTGTGAAATGCAATGAGAGGGTATGAAATCGGATCAATTCATCTTTGCAATTATTCTCCAGGCATGTGCTAGTTTGGAAACTTTAGGATATGGTAAGGATATCCATACCCATATCATTAAAAATGGATATGGGTTGGATGTTTCAATGGGAAATTGCCTCCTTAACATGTATAGCAAATGTGGTAGTACAGATGATGTGAGAAAACTCTTCTGCCTAATGACCAAACGAGACATGGGCTCATGGTCTGTAGTTATTTCAGGATATACCCACAACAATTGTGTTGAGAAGGCCCTTTCACACTTTTGTGAAATTCAACGAGCAAGAATGACTGCAAACCAGTCAATTATTATGACTCTGCTTAAAATACGTTGTGACCTTGTTGATCTCAAATTAGGCATGCAGCTTCATACCTACATTATTAAAGTTATAATTGAGCCAGATATCTATCTGGCTAGTCCCATAGTCACCATGTATGCTCAATGTGGAATGATAGAGGATGCATTTCAAGTGTTTCATAACATGCTCGAGAAAAATGTTGTTTTATGGACAACCATGATTGCAAGATATACAAAAAATGAGCATTATGATGAAGCCATTGAACTCTTTTGTAAGATGAAAAGGGCTCACATAAAGCCTGATAAATTCACATTTGCTAATGTGCTAAGGGAATCCATGCTTGTATTTTGAAAAGGAAGTTTGAGTCAGACCTCTCAATTGGGAATACTCTGATTACTCTTTATTCTAAATGCGGAAGAATAGAAGATTCTCACAAAGTATTTGAGAAAATGCCTAAACAAGACATTATTTCATGGATTTCACTGATTTCTAGATATGTTCAGAGTGGGCATGGCAAAGAGTCTTTCAACCTTTTTTCTGAAATGCTACAAACACAAGTTAAGCCCAATCAGTTTGCCCTTTCTAGTATTCTTAGTGCATGAACCACATTAGCTACCCTAGAAAAGGAAAAAATGTTCGATGTACATATGATCAAAACATGATTTGACACAATTGTTTCTGTTGCTAATGCTCTTGTTACAATGTATACCAAGTGTGGGCGCATAGAGGATGGAGAATTGTTTTTTGAAATATACCCAAACGAGATGTGGTTTCATGGAATGAAATAATTGGTGGGTATGCACAACATGTAAAAGGTTACAATTCTCTCCGACTCTTTGAAGAAATGCAATGGGATAGAATTAAACCTAATCTTACCACCTTTGTTGCTGTTCTTTCTTCTTGTATCCACGTAGGGCTACTTTCGAAAGCCCGTCACTTGTTTGATTCAATGATCCAAGATTATCGTGTCTTCCCAAGAGAAAAACATTATTCTTGTATTGTTGACCTTCTTGGTCGTGCAGGACACTTGGATGAGGCAATGAAAGTTCTTAAAGGAATTCCATTTGAACCTAGTGCTTTGATATGGCGGACATTGCTTGGTGCCTATAGAATCTATGGGAACTTGGAGTTGGGAAAGCATGCAACAGAGTGTATTGACAATGAGGAGCTTATTGAAAATGGTAAAGGAGCTTATTGAAAATGGTAAAGGGACAAAAAATATAATAAAAAAATACAAAGAAGTATTTTCAACAACTTACCATTCTCTTCGTGAGCTCTCTCTCCTAGTCGGTTCCATACGTGAGATCTCTCTCCCAGTTCCCTCCACGATCTCTCTCTAACCATTCATCTTGTGAGCTCTCTCCCTATGCCCTCTTCGATCTCTCTCTAACCACAATCTCGAGATCTCCTCTATCTCTTCTTATGAATGGGTGCGAGTTCATGAATGGGTGAGCATAAAAGTATTTTCATGAATGGACGCGAGTCTCCTTGTCTATCATGAAGGTAGGAGGAATCAATTAAACTCACAAAACCTTATTTTAATTTTAGTTCTTCATCTATGAACTAGTTGATGTCTATCATGAAGGTAGGAGGAATCAATTAAACTCACAAACCCTTAGTTTAATTTTAGTTCTTCATCTATGAACTAGTTGATATATTTTCTAGATTTTTCGAAGTGCCTTCAGTCTTCCACCACCTTACTCTTATATCACTTAAAGGTATGCCCAATATCCTATTTTATTTCTTCCACTATCGCTAATACTCTTTATTATTGCTAGTGAACTTCATTCTAGGTGACAAAATTGTATCTCTCTATTTTCTAAGTTGGTACCACCATGTACTCATAATGTTGTCATTTAACACAATAGATAAAAAATAGAAGTAAATGAAATCACCACCATACAATATAGAGGTAACCAAACATTTAAAGGAGGGCCTCATTTCATTAAATTCGAGCACAATCCAGTACATACTTACATGGCATTGATTCATAAACCAAGATGCAACAATAGTATAGGTCCAAAAAATGACCCAATATCTCACATCCACTACCCACGTAATATCTAGCTAATATTCAACATCCAAATAAGTCGAGGCATTTACATTTATATAGTCGTGTATGAAGGTAGGAGGAATCAATTAAACTCACAAACCCTTAGTTTAATTTTAGTTCTTCATATATGAACTAGTTGATATATTTTCTAGATTTTTCCAAGTGCCTTCTCTCTTCCACGAATTTACTCTTATATCACTCAAAGGTATGCCCAATATCCTATTTTCTTTCTTTGACTATCTCTAATACTCTTTATTATTGCTAGTTAACTTCATTCCAGGTGACAAAAATTGTATCTCTCTATTTTCTAAGTTGGTACCACCATGTACTCACAATGTTTCCGTTTAACACAATAGATAAAAAGTAGACTTAAATGACATCACTACCATACAATATAGAGGTAACCAAACATTTAAAGGAGGGCCTCATTCCGTTAAATTCGAGCACAATCCAGTACATACTTATATAGCATTGATTCATTCACCAATATGCAACAATAGTATAGGTCCAAAACATGACCCAATATCTCACATCCACTACCCACGTAATATCTAGCTAATATTCAACATCCAAATAAGTCGAGGCATTTACATTTATATAGTCATGCATGAATGTGGGAGGAATCAATTAAACTCACAAACCCTCAGTTTAATTTTAGTTCTTCATCTATGAACTAGTTGATATGTTTTCTAGATTTTTCCAAGTGCCTTCGGTCTTCCACCACTTACTCTTATATCACTCAAAGGTATGCCCAATATCCTATTTTCTTTCTTCCATTATCTCTAACACTCTTTATTATTTCTATTGAACTTCATTCCAGGTGACAAAAATTTTATCTCTCTATTTTCTAAGTTGGCACCACCATGTCCTTGATTCATCAATTCATGTCCTCAATGGCATTCCTTCATCATTTCATCCTAGTAATTTCTATATTGAGCTATCTGAATGATCATTTCATCAATTAATCCTAGCAATTTATATATTGATCCTTGGGGATATACTAAAGTCCTAGAGCCAAAAATAGTATGATTGAATCTGATGTTTGCAACTACGACCACTATCTTCACAAATGTGGCAAGAGAGACGACTTGGTGCTATGACAGTTGAAGCATGGGGAAACTTACAAGAGGTATAACTTATCCTAATACATTCAAATGCACATATGAAAGAGGAAAATAATACAATGGGATTGGGCAATTGAGGTAAATGGTTTGAAACCTACTAAAGGATGGGTGGGGTGATATATAAATTTTTTATCCACTTTTGGATAAGTGGGCCTAAATGAATGAACCTACAATCAGTAGATTCTTTGAAGTGATATTTTTTAGATTCGTTGGGCTCATCCTTGATCAAAATATGTTTTAATTATGTTAGTGGTTTGCACATGACCTTTGGAAGGATTGGATTTGAATAAAACACACATGTAGTACTTCAATAGAGGAATAATGATTTAACTTGTTATAGGGATTTTGCATTAAAAGTTTTCAAATTTTGACATATTTCAAGATCCAACATATATGATTTGGATATTATACCATTGTCTTTTGTAGGTAAGAGCTTCATGAGGGTATTCATTATCCTTCGACACCGGTGAAATAGAACAAGGTTCTCATGCATTATGTTGTGTGCATTATCTCATGCTTCCCCTCTCCTACTCTTTGACTTAATGATTAATGAATTGTTCACATTTAAGTGGCTTTTAACTGTTGGATTTTTATCGGATATGGTAGATACATTTTTTTCCTCTCTCAACTATTCAAAATTAGAAACTATTTTTAGCCCTCACTATATATTGGATTTTGCAAGCATTCTCAACTCGAGACTCACAATTTTTCTCTCACTTCTCTCTTTACAATTCCACACTAGTTTAGTAATATTCTCTGGTTTGATTATCATTTTCAAAATCCAACTCTTTAGACATATAACGTTGACCACCCAGTTCTCTATTTTGAAGACTTTGCATAGCAATTTCATGAAAGAAGCAATGAAAACCAACTTGGCAATAATACTTCGCTATATCAACCATATAGTGTTGAGTGCTTATGCTTTGTGAAAAAACAAAAATACATTTAGCGTTCAATATTTTTGAGCCTAATTAAGTGTTCTATGCTCATTCTCACTAGAAAGCCACATCACACTTCATGTACTTTTGCAAAGTATTGTAAAATATTATGACATTGTATTTGATTGTAAAATATTGTAAATGCATCCTTATTTTGTTGGTTGTGGACCTATATAGTGTGATTTAAAGTGATGATAGTTGATTGTATTTAATATTTATAGATGGATGTGTTGTTGGTTCAATTTGAGATATAAGTCTGCATCAATGTCTAACAAGGGATCTATTGTACTAGTCTAGGCATTGACATTTCAATTCCCATAGAGCGGGGGTTCTCACCAGATGAATTTTGTTGAGACATAAAGGATTGTGTATGGGATAAAAAAATATGACTAACACAACCATTTCCTATCTTTATAACTACACTAAATAGTAATTATCATTGAATACCTCTTAACATGAAATTGCAACCTCCTTCTACCCATTCAACTATTGAACATTACCATATAGATCATGATTCATATAAATCTAAGTACACAACATCTATGTAATCACATTGTTTCCATTTAACACAATAGATAAAAAAATAGAAGTAAATGACATCGCCACCATACAATATAGAGGTAACCAAACATTTAAAGTAGGGCCTCATTCCATTAACTTCGATCGCAATCTAGTACATACTTACATGGCATTGATTCATTCACCAATATGCAACAGTAGTATAGGTCCAAAACATGACCCAATATCTCACATCCACTACCCACGTAATATCTAGCTAATATTCAACATCCAAATAAGTCGAGGCATTTACATTTATATAGTCATGCATGAAGGTAGGAGGAATCAATTAAACTCGCAAACCCTTAGTTTAATTTTAGTTCTTCATCTATGAACTAGTTGATATATTTTCTAGATTTTTCCAAGTGCCTTCCATCTTCCACCACTTTACTCTTATATCACTCAAAGCTATGCCGAATATCATATTTTATTTATTCCACTATCTTTAATACTCTTTATTATTGCTAGTGAACTTCATTCCAGGTGAAAAAAATCGTATCTCTCTATTTCTAAGTTGGTACCACCATGTCCTCAATTCATCAATTCATGTCCTCAATGACATTCCTTCATCATTTCATTCGAGTAATTTCTATATTGAGCTATCTCAATGATCATTTCATCAATTCATCCCAGTACTTTCTATCTTGAGCCTTGGGCATATACTAAAGTCCTAGAGCCAGAACTAGTATGACTGGCTTTGATGTTTGCAACTGTGACCACTATCTTCACAAATGTGGCGAGAGAGATGACTTGGTACTATGACAGTTGAAGAATGGGGAAACTTACAAGAGATATAACTTATCCTAATACATTCAAATGCACATATGAAAGAGGAAAATAATACAAAGGGATTGGGAAGTTGAGGTAAATGGTTCAAAACCTACTAAAGGATGGGTAGGGTGAAATATAAATTAGTTATCCACTTTTGGATAAGTGGTCCTAAATGAATGAACCTACAATTAGTATATTCTTTGAAGTGATAGTTTTTAGACTCATTGGACTCATCCTTTTTAAAAATATGTGTTAATTACGTTAGTGGTTTGCACATGACCTTTGGAAGGATTAGATTTGAATAAAACACACATGTAGTACTTCAATAGGGGAATAATTATTTAACATGTTATAGGGATTTTGCATTAAAAGTTGTCAAATTTTGACATCTTGCAAGATCCAACATATATGATTTAGATATTATACCATTGTCTTTTGTAGGTAAGATCTTCATGAGGGTATCCATGACCCTTCGACACCAGTGAAATAGAATAGGGTTCTCATGCATCATGTTGTGTTCATTCTCTCATTCTTCCCCTCTCCTACTCTTAGACTTAATGATTGATGAATTGTTTACATTTAGGTGGCTTGTAATTTTTGTATTTTTATCGGAATGGTAGATACATTTTTTTCTTCTCTCAACTATTCAAAATTAGAAACTATTTTTAACCCTGACTATATCTTGGATTTTGCAAGCATTCTCAACTCGAGACTCACAATTTTTCTCTCTCTTCTCTCTTTATAGTTCCACACTAGTTTAGTAATATTCTCGGGTTTGATCATCATTTTCAAAATCCATCTCTTTAGACATATAACATTGACCACCCAGTTCTGTATTTTGAAGACTTTGCAAAGTAATTTCTTGAAAGAAGCAATGAAAACCAACTTGGCAATAATACTTCACTATATCAACCATATAGTGTTGATTCTGTATGCTTTGTGAAAAAATAAACATACATTTAGGGTTGAATATTGTTGAGCCTAATTAAGTGTTGTATGTCTCACTGGAAAGCCACATCACACTTCATGTACTTTTGCAAAGTATTGTAAAATATTATGACATTGTGTTTGATTGTAAAATATTGTAAATGCATCCTTATTTTGTTGGTTGTGGACCTAGATAATGTGATTTAAAGTGATTATACTTGATTTTATTAAATATTTATACATGGATGTGTTGTTGGTTCAATTTGAGACCTAAGTCCGCATCAATGTATAACAAGGGATCTATTGTACTAGTTTAGGCATTGACATTTCAATCCCCATAGAGGGGGAGGTCTCACCAGAAGCATTTTGTCGAGACATAAAGGATTGTGTATGGGATAAAAAAATACAAATAACACAACCATTTCATATCTTTATAAATACACTAAATAGTAATTATCATTGCATACCTCTTACAATGAAATTGCAGCCTCCTCCTACCCATTCAACTATTGAACATTACCATATAGATCATGATTCATATAAATTTAAGTACACAACATCTATGTAATCATAATGTTTTCATTTAACACAATATATAAAAAATATAAGTAAATGACATCGCCACCATACAATATAGAGGTAACCAAACATTTAAATGAGGGCATCATTCCATTAACTTCGAGAACAATCCAATACATACTTACATGGCATTGATTCATTCACCAAGATGAAACAATAGTATAGGTCCAAAACATGACTCAATATCTCACATTCACTACCCACGAAATATCTAGCTAATATTCAACATCCAAATAAGTCGAGGCATTTATATTTATATAGTCATGCATGAAGGTAGGAGGAATCAATTAAACTCACAAACCCTCAGTTTAATTTTAGTTCTTCATCTATGAACTAGTTGATATATTTTCTATATTTTTCCAAGTGCCTTCGGTATTCTGCCACTTTACTCTTATATCACTTAAAGGTATGCCCAATATCCTATTCTATTTCTTCCATTATCTCTAATACTCTTTATTATTTCTCGTGAACTTCATTCCAGGTGACAAAAATCGTATGTATCTATTCTCTAAGTTGGTACCACCATGTCCTCAACGAAATTCCTTCATCATTTCATCCTAATACTTTCTATATTGAGCTATCTGAATGATCATTTCATCAATTCATCCTAGTACTTTCTATATTGAGCCCTGGGCATATACTAAATTACTAGATCCAAAACTAGTATGACTGAGTTTGATGTTAATTTGCAACTGCGACCACTATCTTCACAAACATGGCAAGAGAGATGAATATGTCACAAATGTGGCAAGAGAGACGACTATGTGACAAACATGGAAAGAGAGATGACAACGTGGAAAGAGAGACATCAACATGGAAAGAGAGACGTCAACGTGGCAATAGCAACGTTATCGGGCAATATGGAAAAAATAATTTAAAATTTCCTCTATTTTTCGACAGTATGGCCAATTTTCTCCATAACACCGCAAATAGAATGCCGAAATTTTTACAATATGTGCCAGTGATAGTTCCACTTTCATACTTCCTGTTTTCCATGATTCATCAGTAGCAGTTCAGATTCCTCCACTTCACATTCTCTGATCCAACAATTACAATAGTCGCAGCTATAGCAGTAGTCACGTTTCACATGATTTTGTAGCAGTGACATATTCCATGCTCTAGCCACGACATCAACCATATTACTATTGCATAGTTCATCAACATTTTGGGTAAGTGGAGGTATGTTATTTTCTAAACTTTAATCATGTAATTTCTCAACTCCTAGTAATGAATAATTTTGAAAATTCCCTCACCAAGCTCCCTTTCCTTTTCATTTCTATGACTTAATCCATGTTGCATGTGGACATGCAACCCATTCAGTTGGGGGCTAGGGGACTTTATTCACTATCATCACTCCATTTTCCCACTACCGAGATTCCATTTTTCGTCTCATTTACCATTTACCAATATTTCTTTTCCAACATTTCTTTCCCAATGATACTCTGTTGCACTTTTCTTCATAAGCATTGATATACATATTGGCATGATTCACAAATATGAAAAAGGGGTTTCTTATACTCAATGATGTTTCCTTATGCACAATGATAGCTTATATTTTCCAGTAAGAATATGGGTAAATTATTATCATAACAACAAGAGAACAAATAAATGAAATGAATGTTGTTAACACAAGAACCAACATTCTTTATATTCATGGTTGTCACACAAGAACCAACCATAAGAAAATGTCAGTTATTACTCATGACATTTCCATCCTGGAAACATTCATTATCATCACTCAAAGCCAAAATTCAGATGCCAAAATTTCTTGAGAAGACCCATGCACAGTTTCATGCGGACATGCAACAAGTTTAGTTGGGGGGTATGTTGGGGCTAAGAAATGTTATATTTTCATCCACCTTTCCCTTCATCATTCTTCACATTTCATCGCCCCATTAAACTTTCATAATATCATTTTCATAAATATATTTGGGTTTCACCTTATTATTTTCAACTTTATTCATTTTAGTATTAAAAGGGAATTTGTGATTAAATATTAGAAAATCGACATGTTTTCATATATATCTCAAAATTGTGTGAACTTTGTAATGTGTAGGAATATGTGAAGTATTTATTCAAAAAGACTTATCGAATACTTCCTCCACCATTTCAATATTTGAGGAGATAATTCAATCCTATTCCAAAGAGAAGATCATGGATATTTGGTTGGCATATCTTATCCGAGATATATGAGAGATATGTGTGAGGATTTGAAGGGATTATATTTTGTAATAATGGGAAATTGGTTGAGAGAAAAGTGGATTTGTAATTGTAAGATGGTTATCTTATCTTCAATGATCTCATGTATAAAAGAGAGTGCTCTCTCTTCATGAGGGTAGTCATTGAGTAATCATTTGGTAGTCATTTAGTAGTAGTCCTTAGGATTTGAAAGAGAAAGGGATTCTTAGCTTTGATTCATAGTTTTGTTTTCCATGCTTTCATTATTTTGTTATGAAGAATGATTTTATTATTGTAATGTAAGATTGATTCATTGGTGTGAGCTCACATATGTTGTTGTTTCATTCAACTCTTCACATGTTGTATTTATTTTTCTTCATGTAGTTATTCATTCCTAGATTAATTTCATTTACGCAATTTCATTTTAGTCGTCTGTTGTAGAAATTCAATTCCAAGTACTGTGTTTCAACTTCTTGCATTAGATTAATGATTCAATTTCAGTTGTAGCTTAAACATTATATTAGATTAGTTCCATTTAAATCCTGCATATACTTTGCATGTGCTTCGTAAGTTTACGAACCTCAGATTGAGAAATTAGATAGTTGGGAAAGTACTACAATGCATCTAATACAACATTAGTTCGGCCCAATGTAACTAATGTCGTTCCCTTGTTATGATCGTTGATCCCTTTACAAGAAGTGTCATTCATTTGAATAGAACAACTGTCGTTCCCTTTAGAATTGTTTTCCCTTTAAAGGTGTTGCATCTCTGGAGGATGAGGTATTGAAAACGAAAGGTAAGAACCTAATTAGGCAACAAGTAAAATTATTGTGCTAGCGTCTACCTTCAGCTGATGCATAGAGGTTGTTTTTAGGACATCTTTAGAGCCCAATAGGGTAGCAACTGGGATTTGACTAGTAAGAGGGGGTTTCCCCCAAGTCAAAATTTGTGTGTTGAAGGATGGTTGCCCTCGGTAGGGATTTTTTCACTAAATGGTGGTTGCCCCCCAATAGGGATTTGTCCTGTAGTTGGGTTTAGTTGTGTGGGAAGGTTTTTCATTCTTTGATGTGAAGGTGTGCCAACATGGTTTTGTGGAGTATACAAAGTTGTAGCTTCAAGAGGGATGGTATGTGTAACCATCAGGGTACTTTGCAAATGACTAGGTAACATGACTCTTGTTTGAATTTGAAATTGTCCTGAAGTGATAGAAATATTGATGGTTGGTTCGATGGGATGGTCGATGGGGTGACCTGATGGTCCTGCATCTGGACTAATGATGGTAGAGGTATGTGGAGGGTCAAAAGTTTCTTGACTAAAGTTAAATTATTCATAAAGGTCTCATCCCGATGGGGTTCACCATATAGAAAAAACATGAGTTTCTTGTGGATCTACCATTTCAGTAGAATAGACAGGGGTAGTTTATTGTTCGTTAAAAGTTGGTTGTATTGGTTTCATATCTAGTTGATTATATTCCCTTGACAATAGACTGGGGTAATCCTCTACTACAATGTTACCTAAGAAGTCCAGTCGAACAAGGAGTGGATCGAGAGGTGTTAAGCTCTAATATTGGCTCATTACCACTTAATTGGGGCATATTAGATTAGTAATGTTATTTTATTTATGTTGGCTTTAGGCCATTAGTTGTAATTTAGATTAGTAATGTTATTTTATTTATGTCGTCTTTAGGCCATTAAACCTCCTAGTCTCCTATATATAACAAGGAGACATTTTCATTTTGAATCATCTTGTACTTGAACATTTAAGTGGGGTAAAAGGAGGTTGCCCCCTCGAAGAGGCTTATTATCTGAAATTATCTATTTTTCAAGGTGTTGAGTACTTTTCTTGAGGTTTTTCTATGCTATATTGATGTTTGGTTCTTAACATATGGTATCAGAGCTCAAGGTCTTGGGGTTTCGCTGCTACATCTGAGACACCGTGGAATTTTCTCTATAACGTTTTTTCTACAACGTTTCAAAAGGAGCGGCTTGGAGGGTATTTATAAGAAATATCAAGGTACGTTGGGTTAAAAATTCATATCCTGAGGCCTTATACTTTCGGAGATATAGCTTGTACAAGATCGGGTTCTAGAATCATCCTGAAATGAGTCATTGTGGGATTTTCGCTATAAAAACTTTTCTGTGACGTTTCAGACCCTGAACTCTGGAGGCCATTTACAGAAATTAGAATTCTAGCTGTGGTAACAAGTTCAGCTTCTGTGTCATCTTAAATTT
>ML783863.1:370353-383876 GCA_009831015.1 Picea engelmannii | reverse complement strand
AGAATATGGATGCAGCAATATTAAACCCTAATATTGAACGAGAGTATTAAAGACGTAACATTATAACGAATTATTAAACCATAAAATAATATTTGTTGAAACCGAACTATTAAACAACAAAGAGCCTACTAATACGTTTCTGAGCCTGCCCAATCGACGACCTTACTTTTTGGAACCTCCTGGTCTCACGCCCAAGCATTAACGTCGCTAATTAAAGCAAATCTTTTTATTGCAATTAAATACAGAAAAGAGCGGAATAAAAGAATGGAGAAGTTTTGTAACCAAAATTATTCGACACATGGAATGTATATACAGTAAACAATTTTAATTGCCAAATGATAACCATAGCTTTAGTAATATGGTACGATTTCAGGTAAACGGCCTGGTGAATTCACAGTGGACATATTGCACCATGAATCCGGGCAATGGAGTCCTACGTTATTTTAATTGGAGGATCGTAATTGCAAAGAAACTCCGATGAGACTACAAAACATCGAAAAGGAAGCCGAAATATATATACCCAAATTTTGCAGAGAAGCGAACAACCAAACCTTCAATAATGACAATCCGACAATTCCTCCCTTTTTCTGTACATCTAGAAACGATTTATCGGTGTAGACACGAGCCCGCAAACCCTACTGACTTCAACCTTATGATAGCTATGCAATGAATTTATGATTTTGGGAAACCCTCTGTAGAAGTTGCCCACTGTGGGTAGAACGTCCACTATAAAAGAAAAAGAAACCCTCTGTAAATTGCCCACCTTATTCAACCCAGCAAATAAAACGCCCATGAAAATGACCATGAAAACGCCCAAGGTAAAATGGGAAAACCTACAGACTAAGAACATGCCCACTGTGTACATAAAACTCACCCAAGGAAAACGAAGAGTAACCCACAGTAAAAGAACACGCCCTAAAAAAAACGCAGGTCACAAGGAAAACGCCCAACCATAAAATAAACGGATGACAGTAAAAATGAAATAGCAGTGATCTTTGAAATGAAATACCCACACCATGAAATAAACGGATGACAGTAAAAATGAAATAGCAGTGAGCTTTGGAATGAAATGCCCATACCATGAAATAAACGGATGACAGTAAAAACAAAATAGCAGTGACCTTGAAACGAAATGACCATACCATGGAATACCAGAAGCTACAAGTTTACACCAATAACCATTGCAACTATAGATTTTAAACACGAATCACACCATGACCATTGAACTACAATTTGCACATTAGCCATTAAAACTACAGTTCATAAACACACGCAGCAAGATAGAAATGCCCAGAGATTTACATACATGTGTCCTTAATGCTTGCAACAAATGATTCTTGTGCTCCCGCCACTCCTAATCCTGCTTGCCGACCGTAGAGGACTCACCGGTACCTCCCAGCCAAACGCTAGGGGTACTCTCCTTCCCCCTTAGCCCCCCGAGCTGCAAAGGGGCCACACACAACCCAGACGATGTCCTAGCTTCTTAGCTCGCCTCCAAGGCTGAGCTACCACTCAAGTCTGATGAGAATCCCCAACTCCTACAAGAAATCAGTCCAGTGTCTAGTCTGGCAGCATAACCATACCAATAGCTGCAAAATATCCCTTCTTTCCCCCTCTCCCTTTCTTTTTATCCAGTCTCAAACCCCAAATCCTCTTTTCTTTAGGTTTCCCCCCCTTTTTCCTTTTTATTTTATTTTATTTTATTTTATTTTTCTTTTTGAACTCAAAAAGTAAATGCGCTCATTCATAAATTCCTTTTATTTTTACATGCATAACTTTTTATTAATGGTAGAGGCGGTAGGGATTAATAAATTTATGGAAGGAGAATCCATTATTCATTTTCTTTATTCTATAAATTAAAGATTAAGGAATACCAACCATTTGTTTATGATATATATATATATATATATACATAGGATAATGGAAGATTAAGGTGATGGCAAACCTGTATGGAAAATGTGTTACATAAAAAGGAATAATAAGGAATTAAGGGGAAGGATGGTGATTTAGTAATGTGAACAGGACATGACAAAGGGAGATGGTTACTAGAAGATTAAGGTGATGGAGGATGGTTTAATAAAGTAGACATGGATGAAGAGAGGATAATGGTCTTAGTTTTTTTTGTGTTTTTTTTTTTTTTGAAATTTTCTTTATGTTACGCTACGAAGGTGATGTCATTCTCCCACTAGTTAGGAATCAATTTTCTTCCTTGCAAAGTTTTAGAACTATTAGATTCTCTTTAACACTTACCCTTGCTATCGACCCAAGAATTTCATGAAGACCAACTATTTCTTAGGTGGGTTATTTTTATTCCAGGGTCTGCTCTTAGGGTTAAACTAAATTTTACCCTAACAATTTTTAGACTGGTACTAGATTCTGAACTGGGCGTCACTAGGTTAGGGAAGTTGTTTAGGAATCTCTTAAAGCGTTAAGGTCTTGGGGCTATTAGGTTTGTTTCCCTCATCCACATCAATGTGACGTGCCCTTCAGGACGCACCACGTGCTCCAAGGGTGCCACTCGCCTCGTTCATTTCCTTTACGTGACATGCCCTTCAGGATGCACCATGTGCTCCAAGGGTGCCACTCGCTTCTCATGTTTCTTTGGTGCGACGTACCCTTCAGGATGCACCACGTGCTCCAAGGGTGCCACTCGCCAACTGGACTGATTGGTAGACATCTATAACCCCGGGAGTCAACACTCCGCCAGGTGAACTTGTAGGAGACTAAGGGTTCTAAGGAATAAGGCCCCCGCCTTATTGCGCGCCCCTTAGAATCATCGTGAGCGACTGTCGCAGTCTTCCCTCACGGCATCGTGGATCCTCTCGAAATAGGTAATCGTTAACCTACAGCTCGAGCCACGGTGGGAGTGCTAGTAGGCGGTGGCAGGGCTGATGTCCACCCCTCTCCCTCAACCTCTCTGCAAATCGTGTGTGGCCCCTTTACTCCATATGTGAGTCTGGTCGACAAGCTATCGTCAGCCTGCATCATCAATAATCATGTCAGAAATGTCAACATCAAATCATCAAATCAAATGAAACATCATAGTAAACATGTCAACCCAAAAGCACACTCCTTGACTCAGTCCGGAGTCCAAGGGGATTCTACTGATGCCTCTGCATCCTCAAGGGCAAAAACCCTGCACACTCAATAAAACTGAGTCAATAGCATCTGTCGACATCAAATAGTAACACATCATGTCATCTGTCAATCGCATGATAATCAAGTATAAATGGTCTAACATCATAAAAGTCTAGATCACTAGCGAGCAAGTGTCCTCAAATAATAAGTTTTCTCAGTGCGCCAGAGCGGGATGTTACAGATGGTACCGAGATATGAGGGCTATCCTTTGGATAGTGGTGGAATACTAAGATATAATGGCAGAATTTATGTACCACCAAATGACGAATTAAGAAATTTAGTTTTGAACAAAGCATATCGGGCGATGTATATGGCTCATCCTGAAGTCACGAAGATGAAGGCATATCTTAAACCACTATTCTTTTAGAAGGGACTGAAAGTTGAATTAATTAACTATGTGGCGATATGTCTTGAATGTCAGCAAGTGAAGGATGAACATAGACATCCAGTGGGATTATTATAGCCACATGCAATTTCTTAATCGAAATGGGAAGTCATATTGATGGATTTTATTATTGGATTTGCATTGATGAAAAGGAGATGCAATTCTATTTTTGTAAATGTCGACAATTTGACAAAGAGTGTGCATTTTATCCCAGTTCGTACGATGTATCAAGCCCCATACATAGCTAGAATTTTGGTGAACGAAATTGTAATATTTCATGGTGTACTAAGGCAGATAATATCCGATCGAGGATCGATATTCAATGGATGTTCTTGGACTAGTTTCCAAAAAGCATTAGGAACACAATTAAATTTTAGTACAACATATCACCCCAAAATAAATGGAAAAACTGAAAGAACGAATCAAATTCTGCATGATATGCTTCGAATGTATGTGATGGATCAACAGAAACGATGGGAATAATTTTTTCCATTAGTAGAATTTGAGTATAACAACACTTACCAGATTTCGATAAAGATGGCACCTTTTGAGTTTCTTTATAGACGACTATGTCATACACCTTTGAGTTGGGATCGACTAGAGGATAGGGTCCTAGTGGGACCAGAAGTGATTTAGGAAATGGAAGATCATATGCAATCCATAAGGAAAAGGATTAAAGAAGCACAATACCGACAAAAGAGTTATGCGTATGCGCATTGTATTGACCATAGTTATGAGGTTGGTGATAAAGTGTTTCTAGGTAAAGATGCATAAGAATTAAATTAAGTTTGGAAAGGGAGCCAAACTCTCTCCAAGGTTTGTGGGACCTTTCTAATTTATAGAAAATAAACGACCTGTGGCTTACCAACTAGCCTTACCTGATTCTTTGAGGTGTATGCACGATGTGTTTCATGTTTTCATTTTACATCATTATATTTCATATCTGTCCCATGTTATTTACTTGATTTCATTTCAAGTATCAGTCGAGGGTACTCTCATGGTGGATCCAATCTTCATATTGGACCATCGCACTTGACAACTACGATGTTGATTGGTTGATCAAGTGAAGGTCTAGTGGGACAGTTATAGTCCACATTCTGCTACTTGGGAGGACACATATAATATGCATCAAAAGATTCATTATTTATTTTGATAGTTTGATATACATATTAGTTTAAGCTATATTTATTGCTTCCATTGTTAGATTGTACAAACCTAGGGATGCAGTTTAGAATAAGAGGGGGTGTATGTAACATCCAGTTCCAATGATCACATTTCATACACTAACTTATTCTTTGAGGACACTTGCGAGAAAGTGATTCGGCTAAAACATTGTACATTATGATTATCAATTTTGGTTTATGTGTTTATGCTATGATTGAGTATAGAAAATTTATATGTTATTGATATATAGAATTGACAGGTATTATGATGAGTTTTAGTAAGTGTGAAAGAAACGTGACATGGTGAGGATGTTGATGGCATCGACAAACTTCCTTGGACTCTGGATTGAGTGAGGGAGTGGACTATTTTATTTTGGTTATGAGTACCTGATTTTATACGCATATATTATTAATGATGATTTAAGTATGGATTTCATGTGTATGGGTTATTAATATTATCCTTGTCGGTGGATGAAAGCATAATGAAACTTTCTAATTCGACTCAGATATGGAGTAAAGGGGTCATGCAAACATATTAGATGGAGGAGGGAGAAGTGTGGTAACATCCCTATCACAACCTAATAGCACTAGTGTCGTGACCTGAACTGATGGTACTGAGATATGAGGGATATTCTTTGGACAGTGGTGGGATACTAAGATATAATGGCAGAATTTATGTACCACCAAATGAAAAATTAAGAAATTTAATTTTGAATAAAGCACATTGAGCGATGTATATGGCTCATCCTGATGTCATGAAGATGAAGGCATATCTTAAACCACTATTCTTTTGGAAGGGAATGAAAGTTGAATTAATTAACTATGTGGCGATATGTCTTGAATGTCAGCAAGTGAAGGCTGAACATAGACATCCAGAGGGATTATTATAGCCACATGCGATTTCTGAATCGAAATGGGAAGTCATATCGATGGATTTTATTATTGGATTTCCATTGATGACAAGGAGATGCAATTGTATTTTTGTAAATGTCGACAGTTTGATGAAGAGTGCACATTTTATCCCAGTTCGTACGATGTATCAACCCCCATACATAGATAGAATTTTGGTGAATGAAATTGTAAAATTTCATGGTGTGCCAAGATAGATAATATTCAATCGGGGATCAGTATTCAATGGATGTTCTTGGACTAGTTTCCAAGAGGCATTGGGAACACATTTAAATTTTAGTACAACATATCACCCCGAAATAGATGGAAAAACTGAAAGAACGAATCAAATTCTACAGAATATGCTTCAAATGTATGTGATGGATTAACAGAAAAGATGGGAATAATTTTCACCATTAATAGAATTTGAGTATAACAACACTTACGAGAGTTCGATAAAAATGGCACCTTTTGAGTTTCTCTACAGACAACTGCGTCATACACCTTTGAGTTGAGTTCAACTAGAGGATAGGGTCCTGGTGGGACCAAAAGTGATTTAGGAAATGGAAGATCAGATGCAATCCATAAGGAAAAGGATTAAAGAAGCACAATACCGACAAAAGAGTTATGTGTATGCGCATCGTATTGACCATAGTTATGAGGTTGGTGATAAAGTGTTTCTGCGGGTAAAGATGCATAAGAATTCAATTAAGTTTTTAAAGGGATCCAAACTCTCTCCAAGGTTTGTGGGACCTTTCTAAGTTGTAGAAAAGAAAGGACTCGTGGCTTGCCAACTAGCCTTACCCAATTCTTTGAGGCGTATGCACGATGTGTTTCATGTTTTCATTTTACATCATTATTTTCAAATCTGTCTCATGTTATTTACTTGATTTCATTTCAGGTATCGAACGAGGTTTCTGTCATGGTGGATCCAATCTTCATATTGGACCATCGCACTTGACAACTACGATGTCGATTGGTTGATCAAGTCAAGGTCCAGTGGGATAGTTATAGTCCACATTCTGCTACTTGGGAGGACACATATGATGTGCATCAAAAGATTCATTATTTATTTTGATAGTTTGAGATATATATTAGTTTAAGCTATATTTATTGTTTCCATTATTATATTGTACAAACCTCGGGATGAAGTTTAGAATAAGAGGGGTTGTATGTAACATCCAGTTCCAATGATCACATTTCATACACTAACTTATTCTTTGAGGACACTTGCGAGAAAATGATTCGGCTAAAACATTGTACATTATGATTATCAATTTTGGTTTATGTGTTTATGCTATGATTGAGTATAGAAAATTTAAATGTTATTGATATATAGCATTGATAGGTATTATGATGAGGTTTACTGAGTGTGAAAGAAATGTGACATGATGAGGATGTTGATGGAATCGACAAACTTCCTTGGACTCCGGATTGAGTGAGGGAGTGGACTATTTTATTTTGGTTGTGAGTACCTAATTTTATACGCATATATTATTAATGATGATTTAAGTATGGATTTCATGTGTATGGTTTATTAATATTATCCTTGTTAGTGGATGCAAGTATAATGACACTTTCTAATTTGACTCACATATGGAGCAAAGGGGTCATGCACACATATTAGATCAATTTAGATGGAGGAGCGAGAGGTGTGGTAACATCCTTGTCACAACCTACTAACACTGCCGCCGTGACCTGAACTGAAGGTTAACAACTACCTTGTTCTCGATAGGTTCACGATGTTGTGAGGGTTGAATGAGACAGTCTCTTACAAGGATTTTTGAGGGGCTTGAAATAAGGCAAATTCGTTATTCCTCTGTAATCCCATATTCTCACACAAGGTTGATAATTGGAGTATTGACTCCAAGTGTCAAACAACTTCCAAACTAATTCAACGACGAGTGGTACCCTTGGAGCATGAAGGTACCTCTTGAAGAGCATGTCGCATGAATAAATTTATGAGTCAATAAAAATCTAGGAGACCTTAGAAAACAAAATGAATACTTAGACTTTGTTAAGGAAGAGAATACAAATTATAATTAAGTTATCAACCAAAAAACATAACCAAAAGTCTAAGTCTAGATGCTTTTGACTAAATAAATTTATAAAATAGGTTAGGGGAATTTATACTAAATAACACTAGTAAAAGGGAGAATAAGAATAAAAATCAAGGCATGTGCACAATGTGTGCATAAAATTAATAAAAACGAATTTTAAATTAAAATAAGTTAATTCATGAGAGAATGGGTGGTCAACACAGATTTAGTATCCTAAGTTATTCAAACTCTAAATCCTAACTAAGATAAGAGACCTAATCAAACTCCAACTGTAAATTAGTTGGGAGTCATAATAAAAGAGAAATTGGGGAACTAAAGGACAACAAGCAAAAAATCTAGGAACTAATTTGGGATGTGAGGGAAAATGCATAGTTATTTTAATTAAAAAGGAATAAACATGTGCAACTTGGGGGGAGTGTGATATGTGTTTGGGGTGAATATTCTCTAACAAAATTATTAAAAATTATTTGATGGTGCATGAGATTGCAAGTGCCAAGATGAATTTTCTTATAAAAATAATGGAGAGGAAGAGAGAAACACACTATGGCTGGATGAATGAAATGTTGTTAAAATTTATATTCCATGAGTTTACTTGTGTGAGATGGGTTGCAAGCTTGTGAAGAGGTGTAAGTCTCTCCTTGCGATGTCAAGCTTTAGCTAGTTTTTAGATCTTAAATTATCTGTGTGACCCCTTTGTGGCTCTAGGGGCTAAGGGGGAATAAGTCTAGCCCTAGCGTTGGCTAGGAGGTACCGCTAAAGTCATTGGATTAAAAGGAGAAAGTAGACAAACATTGCGAAAGGTCAGGACAAAGGATATACCCCATATTTATTTATTCTTCTAGTTACGGTATTGCTATTTAGCAAATTAAATTTCAATAGAGTCCTCTTGGGAAAGGAATAGTTTTCAAGTGTTAATCCAAATAGATCATGTCTACTGAAATGACATTTGGCAATTTCCATAAATTTGAGTAGATCATGTATAATTTTGTATAAATTTATTCTATTTTCGATGATGTAATTTGTTCTGAAATTGTCTATAAAAATTGTGCTAAGATCTATTTTATTGACTATAAAATAGCTTTTCTATTGCAATTATGATTGGAGTTTTATTTTATAGCTTGATTACTTTCGAAATATCAATATTTCTTCATTCGGAGTTGTTTATGAATCATTTATGTCCTTTTACTTCATATGAAACTTTTAATTTTGTTGTTTCTGTTAAGGAAAATACCTAATTACATCCTTAACTAGTTCGTTCGTCAGTTAGTTAGTTTACCGTTATAGAAGTTGATAACTCCTTAACTTCTTGTAACCATATTGTGTAACTATACATGTTCATATTAATAGAATATGCATCAATAGTATAGTGTGTTGCATCCATTCTATCTTTGCTTAATCTTTTCATGGTATCAAAACAGATCTCGACCTCACTCCATCATTGGAGGGCCCAGGAACCCTAAATATGTGGATTGTGACCACCAGAGCCATCAATAAGACTGCAGTAGAGTTGAGCCGAGCGGTCAAAGTGTTTGGAAGAAAGGAACCTTGTGCGCAAGAATAGAGGGTGTGGAGACAAGGTTTAGAAAAAGAACAGTCCTCACGAATCCAATTGCGACGGAGAACTTCAACAAACATATTTTAGACATACATGATATGTTGTCATGTGTTTTTTTAAGGTTGTTGTAAATCCAAAGAAGAGAACGTGAGTTTTATTTTAAGTTTCGGCCATCATAAGTTTTAAAAAAATAAAGTGTTTTATTTGAATTATAAAAGATGAGTGTTTTAGTTTAATGTTTTAGAGTAGGTCATATAAAAAGAAAACGCTAGAAAGGATTTTCCATTAGAAATAATTTGTCATTAAGTAAGATCATCGACTGTCTTCAAAAAGAAAGAAGATCGATAAGGCATGCCAATTGATGGACACATATAGAGTGTCACATGTAAATATTATGGTTGGAGCGGATTTGAATGAAATTCTCAAAATGATTGGGAATAGTTTGTTTGTTGAAAGCATGTTTAGTGTGTTGATTAGTTGTTTGTGTAAGTTGTTAAAGTTGATGAAAATAATTTTAATGTTTTGGTGATATGAGAAAATATTTGTGTGTTGGAAGAATGTATTGAATCTTATTAAGTTTAGCTAATAGTTATTTTGTTAGAATTGGGGACTCTAACAAATGACACGAGAATAAGGAAATCCAAGACAAAGGTAAATTCAAAAGAAAAAAGATGGTAAGCATGGTGATGAGATTTATTTTGGTATTTATAAACAAAGTTTCAAAGAAATAAGAAGTTATACGAATCGAAGAAACATATTCCAGCCAGACCAACAAAGCCAATAAATGAAGAAGAGATGTCATGGAGCAAATAGTCTAGAAGAAAGAAAATGGAGGCTTCCATAAAAGAAGCCACAAGAAAAAAGTATTGCCTCTTCTATTGTTGAAGTGCAAGTATTGTTGATGCTGAGCCATTTTATGGACAACATTTCTGCATTATTGAGTTGAGTAGTAAAAACTGCATGAAGAAAGTCCCAAAGAAGAAAGATGGGCAGAGACATGCAACAAAATATAACTTAATTTTTAGTTTTTTCATTCATTAGCGAATACATAAGAATAAAATGTCGTAATTTGAGGGGTGCATGTTCAGTTGTACTGGACACCCGAGTAGACACTCCAGTGAGTTTTTTGGGCCCATTTGTAAGAAGTTGTGAGCTTTGCTATAAACAAGATTTGTTCCCATGTTCAGTAAACCCTGATTGAATCATACCTACATAGGTCAATATGTGATCATGTTACAAGATCTAAGTATTTGTTACTCTTGATAACAGTTCTAGATCACCCTCATGCTCGAGATAGTTGTGTACCACTGCATTCGTAACTGTTGAGGAGTCTAAGGGAACTGTTTTGTTCCGCTTGTGGGTAGGAATCCGCACACTCACAAGAGTGGGCCTCCTTTGACCTCTTAAGTTACGACTGGGAAAAATCAGAACCTTGGTCTAAGTTTTTCTCTTTTTTCATCATCCACTGGCTCATCTCAGTCTTAATTTTCTGTCGTCCAAAACCGTGTCTTGTTATCTTTTTCACGCTTAGATTCTTGTTATCTACCATCTACGATGCCTTTACCATTTGGCACATAGTTTACGTCACTTAATGATAGCATATCCAGAAGACACCTACGGGATACCTGGTAAATCTTTTAGTGTTGCGAATTTCTGGGTCGATTTTATTTGTCTGCAAAATACTAAATTTTTGTTGGGATGAGGTCATCCCAACCTCACTGTGGTTTGTCATTTGTTTTTGCAAATAGAGTGAGTGATGGTGAGCGTTTTCATTGATCCGGCCTCGGGCATTGCGACAAGTGGCTTAGCAGTCTTCCTCTATAGGTCTGCCTGTAGTTAAAACATTGTTATAGGATGTAAATTACATACCGATTTTCTTAAATCCTTTAGCCGCACCTATGGGATGAAAACCTTGATACACACTTAGGATGGTACAAGTGTCCACTTGTTGCAAAAACGCTTTAGAATCTCTCTCTGCTCGTTCACGAGTCAAGAGAGTCCCATTTTCCACAATATTTACTCTAATGTTGTGCACACAGTTGAGGGATCGTTCCTTAAAATTCTATCCTTTCATATATATATATATATATGACCACGAATAGACTTGAATGTTACTGTATAAAAAAACATTTTATATAATCATTAATTGACTGATCAAACATTCAACTGGAGGAAAAAATTAAAAGAATCTGATGCACACTGTAGTAGTTGTTTTTTCATTAACTTTAATCGCCTAAAACCGTTGAATATTTAATCACTGAAGACCCTAGTACTTCTCTTCACAAGTAAGCCTTTGAACTGGTCGTTGGATACAGTTGGCACCTTTTTGTTATGTCAATTAAATTGATAACTGGATTCTTAAGAAAATTGTAATAGAGAATGGCCAGAGCTTACTTTACTCTCTTCTCATTCCCGTGCGAGTCGAAATCATGGTTATATTTTATATAAACACAATTTTACAGTAATGGAAAAAAATAAATTAGAAGACTAACTAAAGTAATGGGTTATGTTAATAAATTCTATTAATGGTTATGAAATTATGGCTTCTATTATGTTTGATATTTTTTTATGGTTATTAATGATTATATATGATTGGATATCATTGATTTCATGTATGATTATATAGATATAATTGCTTTAATAATAAAGACATATTTAATGATTTAAAAATAAATGGATAATGATTATATTTTTGATCTTAACCGAAAATATAATAAAATTGGTATAATAACTATTGAAATTTTATTTTTAAGTAGGCAAGTATTACTTTAAAAACAAATTATGCAATTAGTTGTCTTAATATAATATAAGCTTTATTCAATTAATTGTTATGAATCTTTGTCTTATTTAATTTTGTGGATTAAAATAAGAGAGTTATTAAAAAATTATTAACACAAAAAATAATCCAACTAATATTATTAGGCATTTCAATATTATACTTCTACAAAATAATTTAAGTCAACTAAATTCATTCCTATTTGCAATCCTACAAATCCTAAATAGTTTGAAACTTCTCATCAGTTTGCTACAATAAAACATCATAATCTTTTTTTAAATCCTGACATTCATCAACTTATTGAATATTATATGTATGAAAGGGATCAACTTCCTTTATGAAGCTCTTCAACTTTCATTGAATATTATATGTATGAAAGAGATAACTTCCTTATGAAGCTCTTCAACATAAGTTTAAGAAAACAAAGTTTCATTCTCCAACTAGGTATTATCTTGCTCCGACCTATTAATGTCTTCATTTATTTTATAATTCAAAAATATGAGTGCAATATATAACTATCTCCTCCAAATCAAGAAGTAGGTTTATATTATCTCCAAATTATTTCATTAGATACTAAAAGACATGTCTCATAATTCTTTTTAAGATAATAATATGCATAGTTTTAATGTAGAGGTGAAAGTCATTTGCAGCAAGACTTCGCTTGCACTACTCCAAATTCCAAACTTTAGATTGTCTTGTTTTTTCCACCAATTTCATGGAAAATATGAGAATCCAATTTATTTAACTTAACAATGCTTTTTTCATAAAAGGAAAGTTTCATCATTTTTTCTTTCTTTGCACGAAGTCTATATATAACATTAATATTTCTAGTAAAAGGAAAAAAATAATTTTAAATCTCTATTTAATCAAACTCAAACAAGTAGATTGAACTCTATTATGTTGGTCACTGAGTAATAAATAGATTACCCAAGGAGACAGATCTCTATTATGTTGATTACTAAGTAATAAAAAGGAGACCGATGCTTCAACAAAAATAAGAAATACACAAGACAACAAGCTATCTTAAGTCTTATAAATCCAAACGATAAGAACAACAATGTATATGCAACCACAAATAAAAATAAAAACAATTAGTTCTACAAAATTAATTAAGACTTGTCTTCTTTAACCAACAAAATCCCACTTTTCTTCTTCAACCAACAAAATCCCAAGACATACATATATTTCCTCAACAACAATAACTCTCTCGAGATTTTTTCTAGATGAAAGAATCCTTAGTTACCTTTTTTTTTTTTTAAGTAAAACGGTGGGACCTTTTCTATTAACTAAAACCAAAATATACAGCTACTAGTCTTGGCTCCAGCTGGCCTGCCTTGGCAGGAAACCAGGACAGCTGGGCCAGTCGTGCTTGATGCATGTTGACCGTGTAAACAAGTTTACGCTCACCCTGCCCAAGGGAAACCAGGGTGGCGGTGGTCATGAGTTTCAAAAACCAAAACATATCTATACTTAAAGTCTAAGATGGCAAACTAGACAGAACAACAATGAAACTTCTAACCAGGACCCATGGGTGGCCGGTTGCTCGAGCTCGCTCGCC
>ML783863.1:350428-360717 GCA_009831015.1 Picea engelmannii | reverse complement strand
AATTTTTCTTTGTTTTCCTTGGTCCTCAGAGTTACCTGAGCAATTCTCTGGGCATTTGTCATGGCAGTGAGGACGGCTGGATCTGGTTCCACATATCCAAGATCCACTGGTTCCGAGCACTCTTGTGCTTGCAGGAATGACCTCATTCGAAGAGACCAGAATTCGTAATTCTTACCAAGAAGAATCAGACCCTGAGTCGGGCCGAGATTGCTGGTTGACGCCATTTAAAAAAAATGCTGAAAAAAATAGAGGGAAAAATTTGTATTTACCTCCAATCTCAGAGGTTGTCGATTCGTCGATGGCCGATGGGAGCTTATTGGGCTTGAATTGGCCCTTTGGTCTCTTTGCAATGCGACCACGCGCTTTAATGCTAAGGCGCTACGGGATTTTCCTGTGTCTTTGTCGTGCAAAATGCCGAAATGCAAAAAAAATGGCCTTTGGACTTTTCAACGGTCCAGATCTGCAGTGATCGGACGGTCTAGATCATATCAAGATATCACGAATCGGGATTTCGCGATTTTTGATGTCAAGGTTCTTTGCCTCCTCGATTTCGCGATCGTCGATTTCCCGATGGCGTGCTTCGTTTCGGGACTTTTCCCGATATCGTTGATTGCTGCCAAGTGTCCCAGCAGATGGACGATCGTGATCACTCCTCGCGGTTTCGCGATATGTTATGTCCCGGACCTCTTGTCTCCAAGATCCGCGAAATGTCGAATCCCGAAAAGCTGATGAATTCGCTTATCGGGGCTTTTCCCGAAAGCCTCGATCTCTTCCATGCGTCCTGAACAGATGGACGACTAGATTTACGTCAGGGATTTCACTGGAAGGAAACCCGATCACTTGTTCTCAGGTTTCATGATTTCCCAAATCCCGATTTTCCGATGGCGCTTTCCTCTTCGGGACTTTTTCCGAGTCGCCGGATTTGTGCCACGCGTCCAGGGGAGATGAATGGCTGAGATCTGATCGGGATATCGTGTATCACGATTTCGCGAGTTGCGATGTCAAATTTCTTTGACAGCTTGAAACCCCGAATGCCAATTTGCCGACGGGCGCTACGATGTTCGCCACGTGTCCTGACAAACGGACGGGTGAGATCGTATCGCTATATCGCATATCGGGATTTCGCGAGTTGCGATGTCAAATTTATTTGACAGCTTGAAACCCTGAACTCCGAAATGCCGATATGACGATGCGTTGATCTGCTGCCACCTGTCCTCTGAAATGGACGACTGTGATCATTTCGGGATTTCGCGATTTCGCGTATCGGAGTTTTTTGGAGAGAGGATTCTTTCGCTCCTCCAAATCCCAATTCTCGATTGTGCGATGGGATAGGATCTCGGCACATGTCTCTTGACGGACGGTCAAGATGACGTCGGGATTTCTCAAGTGAAAAATTCTCCTGTGCACTCCGAACGACTAACCGTCGTGCACCTTCTTGTTGATCCAACGACTGTCAGTCCTTTGCATAAGATCTGATGGATGAAATGCTTTCGCCTTTTCCGCGCTCTCCTCGTCCCTTCTAGACCGGTTTCCCGCCTCAGATCTGATCGCAAGATGACTCTTGCAGTCTTAATGGTTGTTCTTGGCATGTTTGACGCGATCTTTCCCAAATTTAACGGAATTTTCTCCTGCGAAAGAAAAGATTTGTGAATCTTTCAAAGATTTGAAAGAGTTTCACGGTTTCTTCATGATCTTCTATAGTCTTTGACAGATTTGAGTTATTTTCAAAAATCTTTAAACGATTCAGCCTTCTTCTTGAATCTTTAATGAATTGAAGCGAAATCTTCAAGTTCTTTAAACTTCTTTCATTCTACACCTGTTCTACATCAATCTTTGACGGTTCTTTGAGAAAATTGTGCAGGTTTCTTCTTCTGCGATCTCTGCTTCCTCAGCTAGCTTCTCACGACGATCTTTTAAAAAGTATTACAAACAGCTTTCCAAGCCTTGTGAAAGAACTGTGTCGCGTGCTCTCAAGATCTGTGAGGCTCTACGCTGAGAGGATCGAGTTGGTCTCCTGACTGTGTGAAGAGGCTTACTGCTGTAGTTCTGATACCATGATAAATTGTGAAGGACAGAGAAATGCAGAGAGAAGAGAATAGTATATTCAAATGTATGAAGAAATACAAAACAGAACTGAAGAGATGATTACAATGTAAGATGGTTGAGCTATATATGCTCAAGCAAGACAAAAATAGAAAGTACATTTGTCCAGTACAGCTGGAAGTGTACGGTCATACTGTTGAGGGTACAATATATTTAACAGGTTCCTTTACCAACACTAGATGGTCCAGAAATTATTTCAAGAGCTCAGATATCAAGGTTCCCTTACCTACAGCAGACGATACACTAATCATCACTGGTTGAGGAGTGTCACCTACCGCACCCTTGGTCCAAGCCAAAACTTCTTTCCCTTGCATCCATTTATGATCTATGACGAAAGAAGTATCAACCGCTAGAAACCAAATGTTGTCGTTTGGTTCAGAAGTCCCACCAGGAATCAATTTCCGATCACGTTCAGAGGTCTAGTAGAGTGGCCCCATTGAGGTAATGGTTTGGTGCCCGGAACCATTCGAGTAATCCATTTTCCAGTCAATGTGTCAAGGATTTAAACATCATTGGCAAGGGTTCCTCTTCGATCGCCTCCAATTATGTATATTCTTTTCTAACAACAGTAGCAGAGTGAGAAAAGCTAGACTCTGGATAAAACCATTGACCAAATTATTCTCCAATTATGTATATTCTTTTCTAACAACAGTAGCAGAGTGAGAAAATCTAGACTCTGGAAACACCATCGCAAATCGCTCATAATCACAACAGGTCAGTGAATCCCTCCACAGAAGCAAACCAGGCCCCTACTTAATTCGATAGTCTCCCGCGCTATTTTGCAAGGTAAGTATTTCCAATGGTGGATCTCTAAATTATGAAATCCCTTCACTAACTATACACGAGTGCAATTCTTCTTTTGAGCTTCTGTCATGCCCGTTGTAGTGAGAACTTGAACAAACAGAATAATGCATTACCCAAAGCCTTGTCATCCATCTCATCCATATTTTGAAGGTGGCGATTTTTCAAAAGAGAACCAACAACAACATTTTCTAAACTGAGTGTGTCTAGGCGACGCCTTTCTTTGTTGGAGCTTCGGTTTACATGGCTGTTGGAAAGTGGTTAAATTTGATGGGTATTTACTAGTTTTTTTGATTTTATATTTCATCAAGATCAAATAATGTAATTTTTATTTTTCATATTTCATTTGCAATTTTTAAATTTATATTTCTATTTAATTTTTTAAATCATGAGTTTGACAAGAAGATAAAAAATTACCCATCTCTCTCTCTATATATTTATATATTTAAATACTAGGTTGTATCAAAGATAAGTAATGTTGGAATACGTAATTTCTATCTACCGCCATTAAATCAAAACATTCTACTCAACCACTAAATTTCTAGAAAGTTCCAATGACAGCCCACCGACAGTGACAACACGGTTCCAGATATTTTTGCTGCTGCGAGAACTCTCCAGATTGTCTAGAGTCTTCTAAAGGCCTCTATAAATATGAGGCAGATGTATCTGGTTTAATCAATCAATCAATACAATTTATTTTGTGGGTTAGTTGTTTGTGTGTTCTGCGTCTGATCTCTTCATCTTGGTATCAGAGCAGGGATCTGGGCCTCACTCCCTCACGGGAGGGCCTAGGATCCGGAAAGGAGCCACCCCTGTTGCATAGTTGGAGAGCCGTGAGTGTGAGTGTGAGCGAGTTGTTGTTGTGAAAGTTACTGAGGAAGCCGCAACTTCCAGGATAGACGTAAGGGAATTGATAGCAGTGAGTTTTTTCAAAATCTGCATTCGCAAAGGAGCCCCTGCCAGGAAAAAAGGCACGGAGTCATGGCTTAGAGAGATTTCGTAGAAAGTCCGTAAGAAGGACGAGCTCATTTATGATCAGTTGGAAGGGGTGGACCTCTGTTTAGTGGAGTAGCATTATCCTTCAAGGAATCGTGCTTCATCCTTGCAACCGTGGTGGCATTTTGTGTTGTGCATTGAGTTGAAATCTGATCCGGAATGGAACGAGGGTCTAAGGAAATAGGCATATGGGGACTGAGTTGTGCAAGGGGGAAATCTCAAGCTTTCATTAGTGGCGCGGTAAGCAATGTTATCTTGGAGAAATTTAATTATTTTAAAAGTGATTTTTAAAGAGGAAATCACCCTCATAAAAGTATGCACTTATTAAAAGAGGCAAATTAATCTTACTTTTTAAATGTTACATGCATGAAATGCCATATGGAAAGCTTAGTCATGGAAGAGTTTGTGAGGATAAGAATGGAGAATAGTGAAATCAAAGTCACTTTAATGAAAATTATAAGGGTCTTGGAAAAGAGAAATAGCACGATTGAAGTATTTGTGCAGTGTTGTTGTGTGTTGTTGTGTTAAAAATGGTCATGTGGGTTTAGTCTTAGAAATTGAGTTAAGTTGTAAAAGGTAAGAGTCAAGTTCAAGTTCAAAGGAGAGAAAGTCAAGTTCAAGTGACTGAGTCTTTGAATGAGTTTAAAAGCTTTGTGAAAAGGATTCTTGAAATGTAAGTATGTGAAAATGAGTCTGTTTGTTAAAGTTTGTTAAAGTTAAGTCCAAAACAAATAATAAGTGATGTAAAAACATGGCAAGTGGTGAGTCAATTAAGCTTGCCAATCCATTGTCATAGGTTGTCTTGTTGGATCTTGATCAACTACAACAAGAAACATATCCATATTGAAAAGAGAAACAAGATGGTGAAAGACAAGGACGGAAAACTCTAGTTGGAAGAGGTAAAGAACAAAGAAGACTCCAAATAAAGTTATGCTTAATGATGAGATGGGAATATGTATTGGGCTTGTAATTTGTTGGGCATTTAGTAAAGAATGTGGAATTTTTGTACCTGAGATGAAATGATGCAAGGGGTGCATGATCGGTAGTACCCGACACCCTAGATTTTTTAGTTCAAAGTTGTAAAGCTTAGCCATAGGCAAGGCAAGCTATATTCCCCAAGAGGTTGTTGGTCCAAAGTTGTAAATCTTAGCCATAGGCAAGGCAAGCTATATTCCCCAGGTGTTTAGTAAGCCCTGTTGAGACAGGCCTACATGGATTAGTATGATCATGTAGTGTGTATCCCTCTAAGGCATAAAGAGTGGATATGGCATCAAGCTGTGGAATTAACCACTAAGATAGGTACGAGGGTGGTGAGGTGTACTTGTATCTAAGTTTGATGGTGATTGGAGAAGTTAGATATTTGATTAAGGGGAAGATTGTGAGATTAAGTAATCTCAGAGTGTGAGTTGGGACCAAGTTATGACTAAAAGAGTTTAATGCATTGATGAACCATGTATGTGAAAAGGATACCTAGAGAATTTGCGAGTAAAGCGGATGGTACCCATGTATCTCGGTAGATGGATCTCTTTTTATATAGACATCAATGACCAAGATATTTGCAGGTGCAAAAGGAAGATGCAAAAGTTCGATGATTAATTAATGTTATGCAGGTACAAAAGAAAAGAAGAAGCAAAAATGATGAAACTCAAGTGAGCAAGTAGCACATTGAAGGAAGCCCAACCATATGAAGATAGAAATTGAAGATGATAACATGACTCAGATAAAAGACCTAACCAAGACATGTATTCGTTAACGAGGAGACATTGCAGATCAAAGGATTGAGAGAAGTATTGGCCATTATAAATGTTGATGTAAAATGTAATTAGTAGTAGAAATTAGGGGGGAGTGTTGGAATACGTAATTTCTATCTACCGCCATTAAATCAGAACATTCTACTCAACCACTAAATTTCTAGAAAGTTCCACTGACAGCCCACCGACAGTGACAACACGGTTTCAGATATTTCTGCTGCTGCGAGAACTCTCCAGATTGTCTAGAGTCTTCTAAAGGCCTCTATAAATACGAGGCAGATGTATCTGGTTTAATCAATCAATCAATACAATTTATTTTGTGGGTTAGTTGTCTCTGTGTTCCGCGTCTGATCTCTTCATCTAGTAACATAGTGAGTGATGGGTCTTTACTCTTTGGGTATGCTATGCTTTTTAAAAAAAAATTGTGAATAGCATTATGTAAATTTGCAATCTCCAGTATCAATTTGCTAATTCCAACTTCAACATAAGTAGTTGGTTTTTGTGTAAAGCATGCATATCACAAGTTAATAATTCTATAACAGAGGATGCATGCTCACAAATCACAAGGATTAGTTAGACAATATCATATCCTACATACTTGAAACTAAAGGTCGAGAGGGAAGAAAAGATAAAGGATTCAAGACACTACCTAGAAAAGTAAGGCTTATAAAAAATTAGTATTAGTATTAAATTTCAATTCTAGGTAACATTGTCACACTCGCTTTTATTGTTCAAAATTTTGAAAATTGTCATTGTATGAGGATGGAAATTGTATTTATTTAACTAAATCTACCTGGCTACATCAATTCTAAAAAAAATAAAAATTTTACTCGTATTTTCTCACTACTTTTGATTTTGCAAATTGACAAGATAAATACCTTCCCACTTATGTTTTAAGATGTCCTCCTAATAAATACCTCTCATTTAGAGTCCACAACTCTTATAGTATTGCAACAACCCCACACTCCAGAAATAAAACAAAGTTATATAGTATAATCTCTTCATTTTTATTTAATAAAAACTAATCATTCGTTTAAAAAATAGAGGGTAGCAAATAAACTTGCAGCTCTAGGAAGGAAACGACCCACCTTCCTCTTAGTCTTGAATGTTGGTGATGAAGCGAGCATCTTCTTGGGTCCAGCCTTGTAGGCCCCATTGTTTGTATATTCCTTCTCACAACACATCGATCTCTCCATCTCCATAGACAAAAGAAAGAAAGTCGGCATAGACATGATCAATTCTTAATCAAATGTAACTGATACTTCGAAGGGAGAAATTTAATACATATATATGATTGTTTTTGGTCGAGTAATTTCACCTTGATTTAAATAGTGGGAAGAAAAAATATTTAAAAAGACAGGAGAAGAAAAATTTTAAAGACAATCTCAAAGAAAAAAAATTCTTGCGATTTTATAAGTGTCCGTTAAATTTATACCCTGTTTTCGGGTGACATCAGGAGAGTTCTTCACATGGCTCTCGGATAGCACCGAAACTGGTGCTCTCAACTCCTTTGAGTGGTTGGAATGCTTCCTCACAACTCCTCCAGGTAGGATCGATGAAGTTCTTGTCATCGTCAGTAGTGTGTCAGTGCCATCTTCATAACTCCTTCAGGTAGTTTCGACGAAGTTCTTGGCATGTTCAGCTGTGACCAATTATATGTGCACGTTAGGTTTTAAAACTTTGTTTAAGTGTTTTTATGGGGGGCAGATATTTGTTAAATGGGTAATGTGATCGAGGGGGAAAATGGGCCATCGACCCTCCTCTCCACGTAAATTTAGAAACATTATCATAAACCTTCATTCACATAATCTCTTTTTTTTCATAAAGGAAAAAGATCTGAACTTAGTAAATATAAAGTTTTTTGTACATATGCCTTCCACATCAAAACATTTAAGAACGTATGCATAATGTCATATCTTTTATACATAAAAACATGCTATATTTTTTTACAACAACATAATCTTTGATCCCACCTGTAAGGAATGTTTAGATATATAATCATCTTCCTTCTTGTATTCTTTGTAAATATGTTGAGATTTTAGAGTTTGAAAATGTTCACTTAATTAGTGAATTCTCCACATTCACGACTGTAAGTTTTTTACTTGCAAATTATTTTTAAATGAAAACCAATCAATGATTACTTTAGAGTCACTAACCAGCTATAAGCAGGGTATCTCTTTTAAATGAGAAAAGTACAAGACACTCCATAAAGCCATAAGTTCACATCTGGTGTTGGTTCCAGATCCACAATTCATTTTTATACTATATTACCCAAAACTGGGCTTTCTAAAATAGCTCTTGGACCACACCTCAATCCCCCATCTTGTGAGGCTCCATTACAAAAACCAACAGTCATATTCCTTTCTAATAAAGGTGGCCTAACAATTCTTAGTTTCTTATCAAATTATACTTTTTCTATTTCTTTCACATATTGCATAATTCTATTGCAAACTATATTAAGCGACACATTATGATCTTAAAAAATAATCAAATTTCTATGTCTCCAAATCTCCCAACAAATGAAACAAGGTAATTCCTTCATAAAATTCATCTCCTTTAACCAGTCCTGAAAACAATCACTTAGTTGGCCAAATCCCTAGTCTTCCTGAATTTTTAGAACAATTAAGGTTGAATTCCAAACCTCCCTGGTGAAAAAACACTCAACCATCAAGTGATTTATCGACTCCTCCCTTTCTCCACAGAGTCCACATCTACTAGGACCATAAAATCGTCTTTTAGTTAAATTATCCCAAGTTAAAATTTTGTTTTCAAACATCAACCAACAAAGAAGTTTTAATCTTAACGGGATTTGTCACTTCCATAACTCTAAAGTCCACTCCTTTGTATCACTCTCTGAATCAGCTAACCATTGAACCTCATATGATTGTTTTGCATTGATTGCTCCTTCTTTATGATCCCAAGACCATACTACATAATAGTTTTCATTATTTAGCATAAACCGAGAAAGTTTTAAACCTTTCACATATAAATCCCATTCCTCTTTCTATTCGCCAACAAGCTGAAGCATTTCTACATTTTTCCAATAAAAACCTTTAAGATCTCCATCAACTAGAGAGACAACTTGTGCTAGAAAATTTATTTCTTTTGAAAGGAAGGTAGTTACTAGATTTTCAAATAATTTATAAAAATATTGAGTTCCTATCAATGGATGCACACCTAGTCTAATTTCCCAGCCATTTCCCAGCTTCCAAACAATCCAGTCATAAATGATGGTTAACGACAAAGTAAGAGGTCTCCAACAGTTTGAAATACCTTTCAAGTTTTTTTATGCCTTCCCTGAATCATTCCGCTACAGATTTATTCTTTAAGTACTTTTTTAGAATCACTTCATGCCAAAGACCTGGTATCATTAAGCTCCTCCATAAACTCTTTGATGGCAAGGCTTTACCAAAATAAAAAATATTTTTAATACCCCATCCCCCTTTCTTTTTTGGCTTAGCTATCATTTTCGAGTCTACCAAATGTATGTTTTCCTTTTCTTTTTTTCCCATCCATAAAAAAAACTAAACATCCTTCTTATGATTCTGTCTAAAATTCCTTTTGGAATATTAGCAATAGAAAGACAAAAAACAAGAATGATTTCTAAAATTGATTTAACGAGAATAAACCTACCTCCTAAAGTGAGCCATCTATAACACCAATTTGAAATCATTTTCTAATTTTTTTTTGCACCCAACAGTAGTCAACCTTAGTATAACAATTAGCTTTTAGGAAAAATCCCAAATATTTGAATCCTTCTTCTAAGGTTTTTACCTCAAATGGAAAAAAGTTCTTTCAATTGTGATTTATCCTCCTCTATCCATCGTGCATCTAAAAATATTGACTTATGAGAACTAAAAGACATACCAGTGGAATTACAAAATAAGTCAAGTTCTTCCCTTATAACTTTCCATTCTAATAATTTTTCATTTCCAAATAATATAATATCATCCAAAAAGAGTATTTTTGTTAGTCTAATTCCATTCGCAACCCAAAATCCAATTTTACCTTTGTCAACATATTTTAAAAGTGTTTTGCTCAATCCTTCAACAATGAGTAAAACAATCAGAGGGGAAAGATGATAGCCTTGCCTTAATCCTATGGAAATCATGAAGAAACATGAAGGACTTCCATTAATTAAACAAAGAAATTTACAGAGCTAACACATCTCATAATCCAATTCTTAGCTTCAAGGCTGAGCCCAATTTGAAGTAAAACCAATATGAGAAACCTCCAATCAATCCTATCATAGGTTTTCATCATATCTAGTTTCAAGACCAAAGCTTTGATATTTTTAACCTTTATACTATGTAGAGTCTCATGTGCTACTCCTATAACATCTGAAATTTGTCTATTCTCCAAGAAAGCGAACTGTTCCTTTGAAATACCAGAACAGAGAAAGGAATTAATTCTAGTAGCAATGATTTTGGTAATTATATTATATATCATATTAAAAATGGAAACGGGTTTGAAGTCTGTAAAGGAACCTGGCTTATCACTTTTCGTTATCAATGCTAGATAGGTTTCATTTAGTGCTCCACTAACCTTCCTTTTTAATCTAGACTCCACCACCACTGCTAATAGTTTTGGACCCAATAGATCGAAAAACTCCAAGAAGAATTCAATTGTCCAGCCATC
>ML783863.1:294924-344404 GCA_009831015.1 Picea engelmannii | reverse complement strand
TTGTTTTTGTGACATGTGTAGGTGCCAAAGAAGCTTCCAAGACACCTTTATGTGGCCTTGAATGATCAAATTCGAATTTGATAAGATAAGAGATCATGATCTCATGGAGAAGATCAAGGACAAAAGAGGGTTATGTGTCTAGAGGGTTGAGAGATGTATGGAACTAAAGAGGGATTAGTGGATGATCATTATGAGTTTGTTACTCATCCCATTGTATAAATATGAGTACAATCTCCTCCATTAAACTTCCAATTGATGATGTCAATCAGAGTTTATTTAATTTCAACTTCCGGGGTTGAAATTAAATAAACTCTGATTGACATCATCAATTGGAACCTAACAACAATTCTCTTTCCTTCAACCTCAGAAAAAAGTATAGGATAAACCACTGCTTCTTAAGATATTTTCCTGAGCTTTGAAAATATTTATGAAATAATCCACTGCTTCTTTTTTTAATTCCTTTTGTCTTGTAATTAATGATCCATCCAACGATCTGATATCCCATATAGCATTGTATTGTTTTCTAAATTTTGTAAAGGAATGAAAGAACTTTCTATTCCTATCCCTTGAAGCAAGCCAATTTATTATACTTTTCTATCTCGAGGTCTCCTCCTCCTACTTTAAAAGATCCATGTTTCTATTCTCCATTACTTCCACAAAAACCCTATCTTCCTCTCTCTCAAAACCCCCTAGAGAGTTTGAGTAAAGTAATTCTAAATCCACTTCCAACTGGAAGTTTTCCTCCCTAGATAAAAAATTTGCTTTCCTTTCCCAACTAATGACCAAATATTTTAGTATCTTTAGTTTAAGAATTGGAGTATCCATAAGAGAAGAGGTATCTGATATCGTTGACCTTTGCCACTTGGTCCGAACTAATTTCACAAAGTCTGGTTCCTTCAACCAAACCAAATTTAATTTAAAGGGATAATTAATCTTTTTCAAATCTTGTTCCAATTGGAAAACCATTAGCATATGATCTGAGATCTTCGCATTTACCACACACAAAAGAAATATGAGTTTCGAGAGTGCCAACTTTTCATTAATTAAAAAGAAATCCAATCTCTCAGCAATAAAATCCTTCTCTCCTCTATCGTTTTTCCAAGTTGGAATCAATTTGATAGGTTCCACATCTACTTTTTTTTGTGTGAATAAAAAGTGGATCCTTATATTGATTTCATCTAAAGGTTTGGATTTCATCTTACACCAAAGGGCTATCAACAAATCCATCAGGACCAGATACATGATCCCGATTTCCTTGGAATCAACGGTCTAGGTTTTCTTTCACTTTTCAAAATTTTGCATTTTGTGACTTCGTGGCTTGGGAAGACAACTTCCTTCATGTTGCAGACTCCCGATAGCCGAAATCCCGTAATTTCCTTGTGTCATTTTCATGGGATCAGTTCAATAGTCCAGATCTCTTCTGGTGCCAACGGTCCTGATCTGATATCGATTATCATGATTTCACGACTTTGGGAAGTGGTTTCTTTCAAGCTTTGGACTCCCGATAGCCGAAATCCTGAAATTTCCTCACATCATATCCATGGGACCAGATCAACGGTCTAGATATGTTCTGGTTCCAACGGTCTTGATCTGATCGTGCTTATCACGATTTCACATTTTGCGATTTCGCGACTTTGGGGAGTAGCTTCCTTCAAGATTTGGACTCTCGATAGCCAAAATCCTGAAATTTCATCGCATCATATCAATGAGACCAAATCGACAATCCATATTTGTTCTGGTTCCAATGGTTTTGATCTAATCGCACTTATCACGATTTTTCATTTCACGATTTCACGACTTTGGGGAATAGCTTCCTTAAAGATTTGGACTCTTGATAGCCAAAATCCAAAAATTTTCTCACGTCATATCCATGGGACCAGATCGACGATCCTGATCACTTCTGGTAACAAAGGTCCTGATCTACTTTTTCTTATCATGATTTCGCATTTTGCGATTTTGCGACTTTGGGAAACAACATCCTCCGACCGTGCGACTCTTGATTTCCAAGGTCCTGAATTCTTCTGTCAACTGTTGATCTTCTGCATACAATAGTCTTCTCCCCTGAGCTTCAGATCATTTTTGACTTGGAAGGAATTATAGGTAGACAAAGGTGGCACCTCATTTAGATTGGGGCTATCTAGCTGGGAAAGCTCCTCACATTGGAGCCAAAGGGGTGAGCTTTGGGAATTCTTGGGATCTTGGAGATTGATCTGTTGCATCGAGTCTAATCCTGCATTGGCCAGTTGGTCAACAACTTTGTTTTCACTTATCCTAATGTTTGAGGGGGTTATATTTAGAGAAGGCCTAAGAAGAGCCTGGAAGCTATGAAGAGGGCCAAGGAGGCGCCAACTAGGAGTGATTTTTCTTGGATCTCTGCCATTCAGTATTTTTGTTGCCGAGTCTATTATACTTTTGGATTCTCCTTCAATAATCAGACGAGTTAGATTTTGATATAGAGCCATCTGCACCCCTTTGATGAGACCTCGGATTTCTGTTGAATTGTTGGTTTCGTATCAGGGATTTCCTGTTGTTAGTCTTTGAATTTTTCCCATTCTATTTCTTATGACCACTCCATAGCCTGAGTGTCCTAGATTGCCTTTTGATGCACAATCAAAATTTACCTTGTGGAATCCTAGCAGGGGGGGGAACCACTTGGAGGGATTGAGGGATTTTGAAAATACAGAGGGATGCTGAGGAAGGGTGGAGTGGGCAAACGAGAATCCCCAAGAGTTGAGGATAGAGAGCTCACATGGCTTAGTGGGGAAGTCTTCCTTGAACCATGAATGTAGTTGGAGAGTTTCCTGGAGATGTAAGAGAATTGTATTCCAGAGGAGGGTAGGAGGATATGGATAAGAGTGAAAGATTCTTCTATTCCTCTCTTTCCATATTTTCCACACTATGAATCCTTGTAAGAGTTTCAAGGCTTTGTTCAAGATAGAACTTTTGAAGGGACCAGAGCCCCACTCCCTGATGGTGCTAATGATGTTCTTTTTAACTTGATTGGTTCTTCTCATGAGCTGAGTGGCTTGGTTCCAGATGTTCTCACTGAGTAGATAGTTATTTAGGAGGTGCTCCATGGTTTCTTCTTGGAGATGAAAGATATGGTAGATGAAAGGGCCAATGAAACCTCGTCTATGGAGATTTTCCCATGTTAAGATATTGTTATATAGTAGAAGCCAGAGGAAATTAGGGATTTTGTTCCAGAGTTTTCATTTCCATATTGTTGTCCAGATGTTTTCTTTCTGAAGGTTATGGAAATTCTCCTATAGAGTGTAGCTCTCCTTGAGAGTGAAGCTTCCATGAGGTGTGTATCCCCATCTGAGAATGTCTGGCTCTATTATTTTCTTGATTCGCCTTTCGGTTGTTGCATGTTTCCATTGTTGCAAGTCACAGTTCATTGCCACTTGGAGTTCATGATGAGTTGATTTCTAGCTTCACCAGAGAGAGTTGCTGGGGGTTTCTATCGACAGATATTCCACTTTGAGAGTAGCAAGATCTTGAATGTGATTTTCATAGGATTGTAAATTTTCTTCCAGTCAAAGGGGTGGCATTTTCTGCCAGCAATCCATCTAGAATAGGGCACTCTGACCATTGTGGACTTCCTAGAAAGAATGTTTCAGCATGAGTGGTTGATTTTTCCAAGCCGCATTCCAGATGTTGGAGCCCTAAATTTTCCCCTACATTCTTATAAGTTGGCTTTTGTACATATTTGGGGAATATTTGCATTTCCAGAGTTTTCCCAAATCTCTATTGGATTTTTGAGCCATCTCCACCAAATTCTTTCTCCCATGATGGTATTTAATTTACTAGGGTCTCAGAGGCCCATACCACCTGAAGATTTAGGCTTGCAGACTTTGTCCCAGCTAACTAAGGCCCATTTTTTGTTCGGGTTGTGTCCATGCCAAAGAAAGTTTTCTTGCAAATTTATGATTTTCTTTATAACTGATTGGGGGGTAGGCAGGGATGAAAAGAGGTAAGTTGGGGTGGCCTGGAGGACTGACTTTAAGAGAACAATTCTGGCTGGAAGGTTGAGGGAACGAAAGGTCCAGTTGCTAAGACGATTGGTGATGGAGAGTCGGAGGGAGTCCCAAGAGATGTTTCTGGCTGCTATTTCAGAGAGAGGGAGTCCCAGGTAGCGAGAGGGCAGACTGTAGAAAAGGGTATTTAGAATTTGAGAAAGGTGTTGTTGGATTGCCAAAGCAGTATTGAAAAAGAAGAGTTGCGATTTGGTCAAATTAAAGGTGGTGCCAGAGGCTTCGCTGAAATCAGAGAGGATGGAGCTTAGTTTAATTGTTTCTTATGCAGCGAGGTTAATCATTAGTAGTGTGTCATCAAAAAATTCGATATGGGAGGTTGTCGGTTCTAATCCGTGAAGAGGGAGGCCTTGGAGGGAACCATTTTGAATTGAGGTCTTGATATAGCATCCTAGTCCTTCAACCATTATGACAAAAAGAAAAGGGGAAAGAGGGCCTCCTTGCCTTATCCCTCTTGAGGAGGAGAAGGTTTGAGAGGGGACACCATTGATGAGGATTGAGAAGAAGGTTGAGGATATGAGGTTCATTATCCAGGAGACCCAATCCCTCTCGAAATCGAAAGCCGATAGAAGCGCTTTCATATATTGCGAGCTTAATTTATCAAAATATTTTGAAAGGTCAAGTTTTAGAAGAATTCCTAGAGTGTGGGTTCTTTTGAGAGAGTGAATAATTTCATGGACAAGAATGATATTGTCCATTATTTGCCTTCCTTCGACGTATCCTGATTTCTCCTTGGAGATGATGAAGAGTAGAATAGGATTGAGTCTTAGAGCTATGACCTTGGAAATGATTTTGTAGATCACGTTGCAAAGAGTTATGGGTATGAAATTCCTCGAGTTTGTGACTCTTTCTTCTTTGGGTATTAGGGTGAGGAAAGTGGCATTTAGTGCTGGAAGGAATTTTCCAGAGATGCTTGATTCCTCCACTAGCTGCCACACTTCCTCCCTTGACATTGGCCAACAAGAGTGGAACAAGTTTGTTGTGAAACCATCTAGACCTGGAGCCTTTCCTGTATGTAACGCCTGAATAGACTAATCCACTTATTCTTGCGTTATTGGTGTCATGAGAGACTCATTCTGTTCCTGGGTGATTATAGTTGGGATTTTTTGGACCACCCACTCTATTTCTTAGGTGTGATCCACCTGGGGTTCAGAGAGGAGATCCTTGTAGAAATCTGTCATCTCATGCGTTATTTCTTGATGATTTAACAGGGTGTTTCCTTGCGAGTCTTCTAGCTTCGTGATGCAATTGATAATGTGTATGTGGATCATATAACAATGGAATAATTTGGTGTTATTCTCTCCTTCATTGAGCCATTGAACCCTAGATTTATGTCTCCACATGATCTCTTCTTTCTTGTGCCTTTCTTCTAGTTTCCTTTTGATTTCATTTTCCTTCTGTTGTTGGGTGATTGTGTATCCTACTTGAATGAATTGTGCTTGGAGGCTCTCAAGTTTTTGTTCCAGTAATTTCCTCTCTTGAAAAATGTTCCCAAAGACCTCTTTGTTCCATTTGTGTACCTGTTGTTTCAAGTGTTTGAGTTTTTTCTGGAAGCAATACATTTTGGTGCCCATCTGTGTTTCTGCAGTGCTCCACCATTGGTGGGCCAAGTCCTTGAAATCTAGATGGGAGAGACAAAAAATTTCATATTTAAAGGGTTTAAGATTAATGGTGGCAATAGTGTCAACCCAGAGCTGAATAGGTCAGTGCGCCGAACCTGCCTTCGGGAGGATGTTTGATTCTACTAGGGGGCCTTCCAAGAGGAGAGTTTCTGAGATGAGGAAGTGATCAAACCTATAATATATTTGGTGGTTTCCTGATCTTTTGTTGGTCCAGGTGTAGGTGCAATTTCTATTCTCAATGTATATCAGTCTGAGGTTCTCTAGGAGTTCCTGGAATTTAGCGCTATCCCGCTTCAGGTGGTTTTTCCCCTTCGCTTTTCCTCCAGCATGAGAATCATGTTGAAGTCTCCTCCTATTATCCATCGCTTTCCCTCCACTAAGGATCCTAAATAAGTCAGGCTCTGAAGAAAGAGGTGTATGTCTTGGCTGATCTACAGACCATAGGCATTTGTGATCATTCCTTCCTTGTCGAAACCAATGGCTCTGTAGTGCATTGTGATGGTGCATGGACTGGAGAGGCTTTGATCGAGGATGATTATAGAAGGATTCCAAGGGATGGCCAAGCCTCCTGAAGGCCCTTTTGAGTCTATTTGATGATATCTTCTGCAGTTTTCCTTACACATTTTGTCTCTCTTGAATCAACAATATATCAGGGTCTTCCATTTTGATGCAGTTTCAAAGAATCCTTTGTTTGGATCTTCCATTTAGGCCTTTGATATTCCATGTGAGGATCGTCATAATTAACAGTTTGGTGGGTGGGAAAAGGACCTCTCTGAGAGCCCATGAATCTTTCCTGAGTTGATCATGTAGTTTCCCGCCTCCTTTATTAGATGATGAGCCGATTTTCTTCCCCTTCGTTTGTTTTATTTTGGGTGTTTTCTTAAATCTTGGTTTGAGTATATGTTAATACCCAGCCTAGATGTAGCCCTTGCTAATGATTCCATAAATACTTTGTGGACCTTCTTGAGTTGGTCCTCTGGTAGGGTTTGGAGATACTTCTTGTTGAGTGCTTCTTCTAAACTGTCTAGGTCAATTTCTGCTAGGTCTTGCTCATCCATTTCCAAGATTGTATCTTCCTCTCTTTCTGGTTCTTTCCCTGAGACTAGGTGAGTTTGTAGATCTACTTAGTTTCCTCGGGTTTTATGATTTTGTACCAACTTATCTTCCTTGTACTTGTTGGGATCTTTCCCCACGAACTTGTGGGGGTTTTCCACCTCTTCTGCTTCTGGGAGGCAGTTGAGGGCTTCAAAAGAGTTATTAGTTGGGTTCTTTTTTCTGTTCATGTTTGTGGGCTTCTTCTGTGCTTGTATCCTTCGATTCTGAACCTGAGTAAATCCTTCCTTTGGTTTCTCTTCAGCTTCATTCTTGGGGGGGGGGGGGGGGGGGCGTTGAGAGGGAATTATTTGAAAAGGTGTCCATGTTCATGGAATTTTTGACATCTAAAAGGGATGTGTTCATAGTCTATGGTTTGGGCCCATTCCTCATCTTGGTATTCTAAAGTAATTGTGCCTGGCAGAGCTTTGGAAATGTTCATATAGACACATATCCTAGCATAAGAAGTGTATTTTATTTGTTTGGTAGCTTTGGAAGATTTGACATATTTACACAGGGTGTTGCCTATGCCCAGTAAAATTTCCTCTAACCAGAACTCTTGGGGTAGGGAATAGAAGTGAATCCATACTAGTGCATATGAGAAATTTTCCTTTTCTGGGTAGAAGCGGTCTGTCCAAAAACATAGGTAGATGCCAGTCGGGTTGTAGAATTATGGTCCCCCTTCAAATATCATGTCCTTGTCCTCCAGGTTGTAGTATATTATTGTAAAGAAACCTTTGGAGCTCATTTGAAGCTCATAGTCTCCCATGGGGTTCCACCATGCCATGATCCAATGAGTTAGGTCATTTTCTGTGGGCCAGAGACCTAGGAATTATCCTATGAGGGTATGGTCTCGCATGAACTACATATTCTCCCATATCTTGGTAGTTTTGATGACGTACCTAGGTGCAATTGAGGCTTGGGGGATGCATTTGTCGGGTATCCATAGCCAAGATGATTTTGGATACGATGGCAGCTCAAATGATGGTCAACATGCTCGTAAGTTTTTTGGATCGTTGGCGGCAACGTTTCGGTAGGAGGGGGATTTCGCCCCCCCCTTCTTCTCCCATTCTTCTAAGGCGATCAATGCAGGAAGGCTGAGTCAGTCATCGTGCACCAAGGAAGTTAGAGAAGGTTTAGAATTGATGTTGGAGAGTCGAGCATGAAGAAACCCTAAAGTTGATAGGTTCCACATCTATTAAGCCTTCTCCTTGTAACAATTGATTAAAATATGTTGCCAAGAGATCAATTATTTAAGAAGTATCCCAAAATTCCCTTGTAAAGAATGTAAAATTCATATCACCACCTAGTAATAGATCATGGTCTTTCAATAAACCATCCATCTTCATAGAATCCCAAAACAACTTTCTATCCCCATATAGACCATAACAATTTAACATATTCAAATCTTTGTTGAGATCCATAAAAAAACCATCCAAAACGATTCATGTAGGAGTCAAATAAGCATTAAAATTATCTTTTCTAGGGTTCTAGAAAGTCAATAATCCCCCTGATAAACCTGAAGAATCCAGTCCACAAAACTTCCATCTAGGTAACAAAATAAAGAAAACCACTCGTGCCCTAATCACACTAACCATAGTTTCTTGTATTACCAAGATATCTCGGTTTATCATTTCTAACAATTTCTTCAGGGATAAAAAATTTGGAGCATGCCCCACTCCTCTAACATTTAGAGACTCGAGTGACTACTTTCATTTTTTAACCCTCGCTAGGTCTTTCTGTTCTCTAAGTGCCCTTGTTCCATCCATAACTTGAAAAAATGAATAACCATTAGTTTCCTTCTCCTTCCCCAATTTTCTCGCACTTCTCATCTTAATAGGGGAAAACGCTTTTTCCAAATCTCCAAAAACCACACCATTTAATTTTATAGTTTCATTAGAATGTATTTTAACACCACCTCCTTCTACTATCCAATCCACCTTAGCATTGGATAGGGTATATGAAGAAGTGTTCTCCCACAAAAATATTTGAAGAGGAGAACGCCTCAGAACTTATTTATAAGGCGAGAGAAAGGTTGAAATGGTATCTTCTACAACTTTACTGATCGTGAGTTCTATAGGAGGATCCACGAGATGGGTTTCCATCAAAAACTTGACACGTGAAATGGAATCATCTATATCAACAATATACTTTCCACTCAAAACACTCAACTGATATACTAACGCAGAGTCTAATGAGGTATCCTTAGCTCCTGAACGCCTACTCTCTGCATCGATTTGTGACCCTTCCTGCGGGATTGGATGTATAAAAGTTGTTTTACTAGAAGAACCCTCCTTTATCAACTGTAAATCTTTTCTTGAATATCCCACAAAATCACCCAGAGACAAAACCTTCTCTCGGGAACCAACCATCAACTCTGACTCATAATCTAAAAACTTTGAACCCATTTCTTCTAATTTACTAGACTCAATCAAATTTAGATTGATAGAGAAATAATTTAGGGAGGTTTTCCAGCCAGGAAAAGGTTTATTCAAACAAGAACCCTGTAAAACCTCACCATATTTTAAAGAAAGAGAAGAAAAAAACTTAGGAGATAATATTTTAAGATTACCAAATAATGGATCAAAATCCGATAATTATGAAATGGAGCCCCCTTCTTCAACTGAATTATTGGTATCACTCGATATCCTACGCGCAACTAGAAGAACTTCTCCAAGAAAATCATTAGAAGATCTTGTATTGAGCTGTTTTTTAAACCTTCCAGGACAAGATTTTTTTAGGTGGCCCACTTCCTTACAAACCATGCATTTAAAAGGAATACCCCAATAATCCAGTCTCTAGGTATATACAACCCTTTTCCAAGTAATTTCCAAATCCATCGGCAGTCCTTGATGTAAGTCAATTTCATCTAGGATGTTTCCTAGTCTCCTATCCTATCCAGAGAGGAATTTTGGCTCCACACACAAATATTTATCTAAAGAATCTCCAATCGCCTTAAAATCTTCCAAATTCAAGAAAACCAGGGGGAAACCCAGAAAAAGAACCCATAAATTTTGAAACCTTATGTGATCTTTCTCCAGGTTAAAAAGATGTGTCCATATTTTGATCATAATACTACCTGGACCACAAGGCCAAAAATTTTCAAGAATCCTTTCCACATCCGATTATGTCCTAAATTGAAAGCAGAACCATCCTTGACCCAAAACTAATACCTTTGGGACGTAATCCAACAATGGTTTCCAATTATCGAAGACCTGCAGCTTTATATCAAGTTTGGACAGTGCCGAGTAGCTAAATCAACAAACCAACACACATAAATATAGAGACGTTACCTCCTGTAACCCCTCATCTCTACCCATTAATGTCTTTGTGTTGTGTTTCCTAGGTTTCCAAGTCTTAATGATCTCGTTCCTCCTTACAAAAAACACAGATCCTCCATGGATTTTTTTTTTTCTATTCTCTTGATGTTCTCCATCGACTCACTATTCTATCGAGATTTAAATCCAATCTCTTCCTTTGAAATCTACACCATTATACAATATTCTAAGGTGCCTATAATCCTTGCAGTCTCTGGTTGTGTAACAATAAAAGGAATTTTGTGGGAATCCTTTTTTAAGAGTAAACCCCTAAAACCTTTCATCGCTTCAACCTTGAATAGGTGGTCGATGATCCTGATGTTCCTTGTGTCCATAGGATGACCATCGTGCTCAATATCTAGTAGTTGGGATATTCACAAGGCCTCGTCTGAATGGATTTCATTTAAAAATAGATCTGTCTTGTACTACAGTCATCTTTTTTGAGTTAAATCTTCATGATATTCTTCATCAGATTTAAATATGCTATCTTGTCTCCATATTTTTTCATCCATCAAATTTATTAACCTTTCCACCTGAGTTTCTTCCATGTATGGAGTGTGAGAAGCGTACTTGCTCCAGGTCACCCTTTTTTCGTGTTGGTCCAAGATAAACAATTTGAGCCAAACCTGGGCAAATCCCCTTGATCCACATGTCCACTACCTATTCCTAATATCCTACACGAGTCATAACCTGTCACCAGAATGAGATGTGATCCTCCCCCCTAGAAGAAACCAAATGTTAGGTAGCTAGAGAGGTAGTGGGGGGCCCAGAGGGACCATAGTTACAATAGTAGAGGCCATTCAATGTAAGGTGGAATAGGCCCATTATGGTAATTAGATAGAATAAATGTAAGAGGACTTCTTAGAAGTTTTTGATTCTAGAAGGTTCTGATTCTAGAAGGTTGTTATTCTAGAAGGTTCTTCCTCTAGAATGTTCTTAGGTGGTTGGTAGAACTATATAAAGGGGTTGAAACAATGTAATGGGATATGAAGAGAATTATTGTATTTGGAGCAGTAGATCAATAAGAGGAATCCCCCTCGAAGAGGAAAATGAACAAGAGAGGATCCCTTCCATAATAGGATCCATTTTATAGTGTTCCCCTACCGCAATGGTTTTCGTATAATAAAGTGTGGTTTCTTCTATATTGTTATGTGGATATATTGTGTATTTAGTATTTCTGGTGATTACATTTGTAGATCTACTAAGCTACTTAAACAACACATGAACCTATTTTGTCTCGAATTTGTAGGTTTCAAATTGGTATATTTTAAATTATATTTTAATCAAAAATAATTTAATTTGAATGCATTGAAAACAAAATGAATTTTAAATTTGAATCAATTTCAATTACACAATTTCAATTAAATGATTTTAAATTTAAATAAATTTATTTTATTCAATGCATTATTTTTTGCATATGGGAGAAAAATGGAGGATGCTAACCAGTCACCTTGTTGAAGGAGATCTTGACGTTTCCCAACTCATAACTTATATGATGTTTAATCTGGGTACTTATTTTTGCGACACGAAGAGAGCGTATATACGCTTCTACTGATATAACTCACCATGTCATTGAAATATCTTGGTGATATCACGGCTAATGAGGATGACTTGGCAGACAAACCTTGATGATCATTCTGACACCTTAGGGCCTTAGATTTTGATTCTATTAGTTACGTTGGAATCATAACCTCATAAGATTTACAACTGGACTTCTTCAAGGAAAAAAAGTACATGTTTGACAAACACCCAAAATTGCAAGCAAATACATTTTTTAATGAAATTTTGGGTCATGTTCTTGTTGTTTCTTTGCTCGAATTTAGTTCTATCAATTCTTTTGTTATGTGTGTTGTATAGGTTCTTAATTCATCGATTTTTGTTGGGATCATCTATAAATGGTTCAGAAATATAAATCTGCAAAAACAACCAACTGACAATAGGATCACTTAACATTATTTAGGAGTTGGAAGGAGCAATTTTCTTCTAAGATACAATTCAAATCCAACCCAAGTCTTATAGATGTTGCATTTAACCCACCTAACAATAGATTACATATTCATGATCATGGATGGTCATAAAATAAAGGAGGGAAAAGTAAACAAGATGGTATGGTATGCACAATGAATGCTACTAGTGACACAAACAAACTTAATTATGACTACAACATGAAGTAGTTCAGGAAAGTAAAATGACCAATCATCAATTATCTAATCAAACATGAAATTAGTAATCATCATAAATGATAGAAACCTTTCTGATGAGTGCAACGAGAAGGATCTGAGCTAAAGAAAAATAGGAGAGGTCACAATATGAAGGCATGGATAAATTTAGTATCGATGAAGTTAGTATTAATTTCACTGATAAAGGGGAGGCGGTATCGACAAATATATTAGAAATGTCCCTCATATTTGAATAACAGTATCGACGAAGTTTTTGAAAAGTGTGTCGATATGTGGAGGATGATATCGAATTCATATTTATGAACTTCACCGATAAGCGGAGATAGTATAGGAGAAGTTGTCACGAACTTCACCAATACGAGAGGAGAGCACCAACGAAGTTGGTGGTAACTTAGCCAATTCGAAATTCATTAGAAAATTCCTAAGTGTTTAAGGAATATAGTTTCGATGAATATGGGTTAGTCAGAAGTTTTCAAGTGTATTGACGAAGTTTGTGGGAAGATTGTCAATGTATTGATGGAGTTGGTTGGAATATCACTAGTGGAGAAGGTCTATATGTCAATGAAGTTCGGGTGAACCTCACCGATGTACCAAAGAAATTGGTTTGAATATGATTTATGTATCAGCGGAGTTTAATGAAACTTTTTTGATACACCCAACTCAAGTTTGAGAACATTAAGTGACCATCCTTTTGTTTATCAATAGGTTAATCACTAATTTACTGATATTTGCTCGAACAAAAAAATTGGGAGTTAAGAAATCGATCAGGCGAGATAGATCATGAAGAAACACTACAAATGGTAAAGTATGAATAGTGGGAAGAGATATTTGAGCTTTTCCATTGGCATAAGAGAGTATGAGAGGCTTTCCAATAGAAAAGTTTAGTAGGGGGACCCAATTTCTTATTTTAGGGAAATGGAAAGAGAAGCAATTATGGAGGGTTTTGTGTGGGAACAATAACAATCAACCCCACACTGAAGCATTCTCTATGTTGCATGTCCTATATCTAGAACATCATCCTATTAAACAAAATCTTGAACCATTGGTCATAATCCCCCACAATTTCTCCTAGTTTCTTCTTAATCTTCTTAATCTTTGTAACACATTGAGATTATGACTTAGGATTTTGGAATTCCTTAAGCATATCTCTCTTGATTTCTATTAAGGACCTCATCTATCCCATTGGTGTACTCACCTTGTACTTCATGTATCATGTCAAGGATATCACGTCCTTAAATGTGGTCTCTAGTTGCACAATATTTTATTCCTTGTCTATGATCTTCTTAACATACTATATCACATAACATGTGAACCAATGTTACTCTACGTCATATTTACCCATCCCACGAAACAAGAGTAATCTTAGGGTACTATCCTTCTTTTACATCCTCAATATCAAACTATTTCATCCTAGATGATTGTTTTGTGTTGAGGATCTTGGCACTCATACTCTTCCTAGAGAAGTAGCACATGCTTCGTCTTCTTCTTCACTCGTCTTGTCTCTTCTCTTCTCTCTTCTCCTACTCTTTCTTCTACTCCAATTGATTCCTTGTCTGATATTATTTCTTTTTGGCTACCAATGATCAAGGGAGGTGGTTCAAAGGGGGGTTAAATCCATCTTCTTATAACATTTCTTCTAAGCGAACCCAAAGAGTTTCCTACTTGTAGCCACGAAAGACCATCCACTATCGATAACTCTTCTTCCCCTCCTCTGAGGGGTCCTTCATCTTCCTCCACTACCTCTATAGCTATACACGTCACCTCATCTTCCTATGAATTTTTTGCACTTCCAAATAGCCAAGGGGTTTATAATTCATCTTCTCATCCCCTACTTCCACTACTACTAGTATATCCAATAGATTCCCTACTCTCAACACCGAAGCTCTTCGTCAACCTATCCTCATATGTGATCCTCTTTCGAAAAACACACTATCCCACACCTCCTCCTGGTGAAATATCCTTCCACTTCATTATGGGTTTGAACCATCATCACACACCCCTTGTTACCTTCCTACCTCTTATTTTTTATTCTCTCCTCCTTGACTCAAATATTCTTGCATATATTTTGGCTCTCTCTCTCTCTCCTCTATTGTTATACTTCCATGCTATTACTCACCTCATTTCAATAGCTTTTAGATCCTCCTCATTGGATCCATCTTTTCTATCACTTTTCCCCCATATTGTGGCCTCAAAGTAATTTTAGTAGTAGTCTGCCTCTTCAACCATTCATACTACAAAGATATAAATTAAACAAAGAAAATTCCATGCATATGAGTGTATATATAATTATTCTTCGATTGTTCCACATTGCAATTCATACCTTGAGTTTCCCATCGATAAAACCTATCTTCCTTCGGAGTCAAACAATATTGAATTTCTTCCCTAGATGGTTACCACCTCATTCTTAGCCTTCATCATTCAATAAAAGACCTTCAAGTACTAGAAACAAAACCATTAATTGGATCTTACTACACTTGAGAACGCCCCTCTTAACGTTGGGGGGTTGATGAGCCAAGTTTCATCAAAATCTAACCAACAAAAACCACAAGGCATCAACATATCAATCCTCATTCAAAGATTGAAGAAGGTCTCAATAGATATTACATGAGAATTACAAATACCATATGGTCTTGTGTTAGTGATGAATGATTAATTACATAGGAATCCATCTAGGTTGGCAATCATAAAATCCATTGCAATCTACTTAATGAATAATAATATGTAACAACAAAACATACATTCAATTGACACATGATCAACACATCATAAGATCAAAATCATTGCAGCTTTATTGTATTCACTCAACCATCCACAAACATACATTAAGAAACTCATCAATTAAAAATAATAGATCCCTACGCTCTTATACATTTTCCCAGTAATAAATTACATATCACAATGCACTTTGTTTCAGACTCTGCAAGTATTACATAACTAGACTCACAATTAGATACATTACAAAAACATAGGTTCAGAGTGAGATCAAGAATATTGATGACAACCAACAAGGGCTAACCAATTGAGTAGTTAACAATGACTAACTCTCTTTTTGTCATCATTTCTCCCTTTTATTTGCTTGTTAGATTTGGTGCTCTATCACTTTTATTTATGCCCCACTCATTCCTTTGACTGTCAGTCCCACATGATTCTATCATCAACATGCATTCCACATAGCCTCTTTGGAGTCATGTCAATCTTAACTAATTTTCTATATCATATCCTTAATTCTCCATGATCTCTCATGATACCTGAAGTAATCATTTAGGAATGCTTCCCAAAGATTATTTTCTTGTTTCCAACATGCATGCAGTGTCTTATTAATTTATGGCCTGCATCACAAAACTTGGATTGACACGTATTGAAAAAACTTGAACTGGACCACATTAGAAAAACTTTAACTAGCATACGTCCCTCATGTCATCTAATTTGTAGCTCCTTGAATGCATGCAAAAAATGGAATAGGCACGAAAAAATTTGTTTGTGCATGTGTCTGATATTTACCCAAAAAATCGAGTGCCAACACTCCTCATCTTTCTACTTCTTCTTCTCCACCTCAAAAAGGGAAACCAGAAAAGACCGATTCCAAACTTCCATTGTTAAAATTGGATGTAAAAGCTTATTTGTTGATGTATAATGGAAAACTTAATGTAGAAAATATACATAGTTGGATCAAGAAAATTAAAGTCTATTGCAATATTCAAATAATTGTGGATGAAGGATCCAAGGTTGAACTAGCTACTCACTGACTAGGAGGCACAACATTGATTTGGTGGGGGAGTAAAATTCAAGACGATCTTTGTATGAAAGGTAAAATGGAATATTCTCTTTATTATTTTACAACTACATTAAAGAAGCGATTCTATCCATTAGGATATATGCAACAAGAATCAATGAATTGATAGAATCTAAGACAAGGTAGAAGACAACATGTACAAGAATCTACTCCAGAGTTTTTGAACATGACATTAACATTGGGAATTCCTCTTTATATGCAAGAAACTCTTTTGAAATATATTGGTGGGTTGCATAGTTATTTGAGACATGTAGTATTAGGATGTTTAACCAAGCTAATTTTGATGAAGCTTGTTTCCAATATACTCACATTGAGTCAAGGGGAGAGAATGACTATGAGAACTTTCCAAAGAAACCAGTTCAACCAGTTTTAGGAAAGAAAAAAGGAAAGGGAAAGGAAAAAAGAACAACTATAGTGAAGAAAGAAGTTGAGGAGCCTACATTTTCACATTTCCAAAAGGAAGAATATGATGAGGCTAGCTGTTGGAAGGTTCATCCACAACTGATACCAAATATGTTTGAGAACAAGAAGGATGTTAAGAAGACCATTGTTACAGTCCAACAAGATCTTGGATCAGATTTGGGTGATGAAACCAAGATCATGACCATGGGAATACAAGGTTATATATATATTGTTGCTAGTTCTAGCTCTAGTACTTATTCTTCAAAATATGAATCTATGCATGATGAAAGGAAACAAACTGAGCTATTTCATATTAGTTTTATCTAAAAAATATACAAATATCGATACACTCTTTCATTGTGGTTTGCAATATAATGTCTTATTTCTGAAGAAATTGTTAATACATTGGGACTTGAAACTAAGACTCATCCAAAACCATATCCTTTAGGATGGGTATGTGAAAATGCTAAGTCACAGGTGTCTAAACAATGTAAGCTCATATTTTCAATTACCTATAATTTCATAGATGAGGTATATTTAGATGGTGTACCTACTTTCATAATTGTTTTGGGAAGTCCCTATTTGTATGACATGAAATCTATGTTCTATATAGAGGAATAAAATTATCATATTATGAAATATAGGATTGAGTATATCGCAAGAGCCTGTCGAATGAATACCAATTTGTCTCCTGTTTCCACAAGACATATGAAAAAACTTGTAAATGCTAGAAAACATTTTGCACTCATGATCGTAAAGTGTAACGATGGTGATAAATCAAATTTTTTCAAAGTATGTGATCATAAACGTAAATATGAATTAGTTAATATTGTTTCTAACTATAATGGAATGTTTTAGGAACCTAAAGGATTACCTCCCAAGAGAGAAATACAACATGATATTCATTTGCAACAAGATTCCCCTCTTATTGACATTGGCATGTACATGTTATCAATGATTCAGACTAAAGAAATCAAGAAGCAAGTCCAAGAGTTTTTGGAGAAAGGAGTCATCTGATCAAGTACTTCTCCATGCAGATTTCCATTTGTTCTAGTGCCAAAGGAAGATGGTACATGGAGAATGTGTGTGGATTTCCCAGAACTGAACAAGATCACAGTGAATAATCATTATCCTTTTCCTTGTATTGATGATTTTTTATATTAGTTTAAGAATTCAATCTATTTCACCAAGTTAGAAATAAGAAGTGGTTATCATCAAGTCAAAATTTTTTAAGGTAATATTTGGAAAACTACTTTTAAGACAAAACATGGTCTATTTGAATGGTTAGTAATTCCCTTTGGTATTTGTAATTCTCCTACTACTTTCCTATGGGTTCTGAAGGATGTATTTAGGGAATTCGTAGATGATTTTGTAATAGTCTACTTCGATGTTATATTTATTTTCGGTGAAAACTAGGAAGATCATGTAATGCATGCTAGGAAAGTCTTAGATGTTTTGAAAAGGGAGAAATTGTCACTAAAGATGTCAAAGTGTGACTTTTGGAAAACATATTTAGTTTATTTAGGCTATCCTATAGGCGGTGGTGAATTGATAATTTATCCCTCTAAAGTTGAAGTCATCACAAAATGGAATGAGCCTAATAATGTAATAGAAGCTAGGAGATTCCTAGGAGAAGTTCAGTATTGGAGAAAGTTCATGTATAAATTTTCATTTAAAGAACCTCCTTTATATGCCTTGATAGGTACTAAGTAGTTATTTCAGTGCAGAGGAAGGCAAAAAAAATCCTTTGAAACTTTGAAAAAGAAGATGAGTATAGCCTCAATTTTTGCATTGCCATATTTAAAACAACCATTTGGGATTGAAACTGATGCAAGTGATTATGCCATGGGAGGAGTGTAAATACAAATGAAGAAATTATTTTGTTACCATTTTGAGACCTTCAAAGGTCAAGTAATAAACTATCGTACCTATGAAAAATAATTGTATGCATTGGTTCAAAGTGTGAAGAAATGGAAACACTATTTGATGGGAAAAGAAAAAAATACTCCATACAGATCATCAACATTTGTAGTATCTTCAATTACAGTACAAGATAAAACAATAAAGACATTTTTGCTGGATGATATTATTGGAACAATTGCATTTGGTCATCAGGAATAAGAAATTTATATAAATCAAAGTTGTTGATATGTTTTCAATACCTTTTGTTACCGCATCCATTCTTTTACAACATAGTTTTTTAGCTCGTTAAAGTTGTATTGAACAATATGCTAGAGATGCATATTTTAAGCATGTATATGAAACATTAACTCATGGTACTACAGTGGAAAATTTTTATTTTCATGTACATTACCAGTTGTTGTATCATGTTGGTAAATTGTGTATTCCAGGAGATGAAAGAGTGCATGTAATCATAAAAGCACATACTTCTCTTATTTTGGTCTTTTTGGTGTAGGAAAAAAGTAGTTCAACTACAATGCTATTGTTTCTAGCCTCATATGTATGAAATTGTATCAAAATATATAAAAGGATGTGTCATGTGTGCTACTAGCAAACCAAGTAGCAAAAAATTAGGTTTGTACATGCCACTTCATGTACTTTCTCATCCATGGGAAAGTCTGTCTATGGATTTTGTAGGGGTTCTACTTATGTCTAGAAAATTTCATGATTACTTGTATGTGGTAGTAGATAGATTTAAAAAAATGTGTGTATTGATGCCTTGTAAGAAGCAAGTGACATGAGAGAAGAATGTACAAATATTCTTATAAAACTTTTGGGTTCATTTTGGTTTTCCCACATCCATTGTATCTAATCGATACTCTCACTTCCTTTGGGAATTTTGGTCAAAATTTTGGGGTTAATGGAAACCAAGCTTCAAAAAAGAATTTATTTTCACCCACAAACTAATGGATAGACATAATTGATTGTTCAACATGGCAATGGTACATCTACTCTAGGAATATTGTAACAAGTATCAAAGCTTTGGTATGCGTAGTTGCATTATGTACAACATGACTATAACTGTTCCATACTTTCTTCTACATAAAGGTCTCATTTTTAGACATGTTTTGGATTTTTTCCTAAGCCTTATTTGAACTTTAATTTTGGGAAAGTTTCAGTGTTATATGGATGTAGCGACGTAGACAAAGCCACAAAGTTCATTCATAAAATCCAATTGGTTCATCAAGTTGTGTAGGAACAATTGGAAAATAGCCAAGCCAAGCATAAGGCTAGGCATAACAAGCATTGAGTAGATCATCATTTCCAAGTCGGTGATCAAGTTTGGTTATACATCAACAAAGAATGTCTTAAAGGTGAAGGTAAAAATCTCAATACAATCAAGTATGGCCCATTTACAATTTTCCAAAACATTCATGATAATTATTTCTGGTTAGATTTACCTCCATATATGCATATGTATTAAGTGGTGAATGTTGAAAACTTGAAACTATATGATCCTCCTATGATTATGGATCAAGGTGACAATGTTTCAGTTGCTTTAGTTGATGATTTTTCTCTTGAATATATCGATGAGTTGGAGGAAGATGTTATTCTTGATAAAAGTATTAGGACTTCACAAAGAGGTGATGTAGAATGACTTCATGTTAATCTAAAAGGAATGCATCCAAGTAAAGCATGTTGGATGGAAATTGAAAAAAGTGATGGAGTTGTACCCTCACTTGCTTCCTTAATGAAATCAAAATTTTGGTGGTCCAAAAGCTTCTTAGTGGGGAGGATTGATCCAAGAGGATTCCCAAAATCGGTCAAAAGTTGATGGTCTCAAAATATTATGAAAATTTCTTTGTGATGAAGATCTATTCAATATATTTCCAAAGAAACTTGAAAAAGATCAAATAGACACTGTATCCAAAATCTATGGCCTTTGAAAGTTGAAGGAAAAAACTAGATTAAAGGCTAACACATGGCACATGCAAAGGATGACACATAGTACACCCAAAGGATAAAACATGGCACGCTCATAGGTAAAAATGTGGTAGGATGACACATGGAAGCATGACAAGTTGACATGTGTCACCAAATGGACCAACCAGAGGATGCCACATGGACCTTCTAGAAATACTATGTAGCATCGAGTCTTATATCCTATGTGGTTGTGGAATACTGCATGGAAGAGTTGGTACTGCGTGCCATAATTTATTGGCAGTTTTTTTTTCTAATTTTTGTTATATATTAAAAATGACACCGACATTGAGATGTGGGTCCATGAATGGTTTTATATTTCTAGAAAAATTCTAAACCATATCCCGATCATAACTTATATTTGGTTTAATATCCCACAAAAGGTGATACAACATTATATTTTGGGAATAATATCCCACAAAATATCTAACAACATGAGTTAAACCTATGACCCTGCACTTATAAACCATATGCTTTACCATTACACCACAGGTGGAAACTATGTTTTGTTATGTTTGAAATTATTTTTAAAGCGATTTTGTAGTAATTGTTTAGGGAGGAAAGGCCATATAGTCATTTTAATTGAGGGAAGAAACCAGAGGAATTTTCTTGTAGTGCTCTTGTCTGCCCAGAAGAATTATGAAGATGCATTTTTGCAGGTTGAAGATAATTTTTTATTTCAAGTATTTGATGTACTTTTCTCATCATTTTAATGGATTGGTGCCACTATTGAAGAGGACCCGGAGACGGAGCACATGATGGGTGACCTATGTTAACAACTTGTTGTTATTTGTCTTTTCTATTAGTGTTTATTCTCCATTTCCATAAATGCAATTGTTCAATAAATATTATTAAGTCCATTTAATTAATAAAGTTGCAGGAAATTATAATTATCATAACAAAGTCAATTTAAGCTCCTATTTCAGATCAACAACCAAGAAAACTCACATTTATTAAGGTTTTATAGAATCTAATGCTTTTTCATAATCTCTAACACCTGCATAAAATGTAATATGTACTCTTCCTAGGTAGAGATATAAACCAATATGTCATCCAAATACACTATGACAAATGAATCTAAATTGGGACACAATAAATCATTCATCAATTGCATAAATGTAATTGTTGCATTACATAAACCAAAACGAATAACCAAGTATTCATATAGAATTTTCCTTTTATTGAAGGTAGTCTTCCAAACTTATCTTCTTCTTAAATGCATACCTTGTGGTATCTGCATTTGATATCCAATTTGGTGAAGTACTTGTGTGATGCAACTGGTCTAAAAAATTATCGATCCTAGGAAAAGGGTATCGATTCTTGAATGAAATCTTGTTCAAATATCTATAGTCAATACACATTCACAAAGTGATGCAGGAGCATCGCCGACTCATCAAGCGAGCCAGCGCGGAAGCGAAAGACAGCTGGAAGGTGTCCAGCACAAATTTTTTGAAACCCACCTTGAAATTGTTGCACGAATATTAATGTGAAAATTTAATGAAGCGCACTTTGTATATTGTAAATGGACCTTGAGTGGATAGCTCTCGTATTTTAGTAGATAACCGACATTTAATATAGTTAATGCAGGTAGATAGGATTTTAATGCATAGATTAGACAGTTTTAGAGAGCAGGAGGGAAACAGATATAGACACGCTCATTGTATCATTGTAGTAGCCTGAGCATAGAAGAGAAGAAGAAGAACAAGAAGAGAAGCAAATAACTGTAGAAGAACACCCATGTACAGATCTTGAATTAATAGAAGAAATTGATTCAAATTCATAGTTTTTGTGTTATTCTCTGTGTATGTGTGTTGAATGCTATGCTCATGAATGTTTGTTCCCCGTTATACATTTGATTTTATATGCTATGTGTATATGAATTCATGTATGAATTGAAGTCTGAGAGGGAGATGGAATGAGTTTCAATTGTTTCTCTATTTGAGCCAGAGAATTCCTGCAAGGAGTGCAATCAAATTTGTCTGTAAGGAGTGCGTTGACCGAGGGGATCAAATAGAGATAGCTTTTGTTCTCATTTCCTTGAAGGTGTAGGTCGGGCACAGGGTCATGCAAGGAGTACGCAGGCTAGGTAAAAGAGACTCAGGGTGAGAACCTGAGTGAAGAGCTGAAAGACTGCTGCTGCAGGTGTGCGCAGAGTCGAAAGAGACTTCAACGCTCAGACGTGTTGAAGGGTTGCTGCAAGGAGTGCGTGCAGGGAGGATTTTCTAAGGCTCAGGAAGGATAGAGTCTCTAAATTCGTATAAGGATCACACAGTGAAGTCATGGTTGAAGTGTTCAAGTAGGTGCTACAAGTTGCAAGTAAGCGAACGAGTTTCGTGGAAAGGAACACTTAGTTCTTACACAGAATTCATATGGAAAGAATGGACGGTCGACATTCTTCGAGGATAATTCGTGAATCACCGTGAGCCGTTGGATCCTAGAAAGGTGCAGGGAAAATACGGCGATTTGTTCCCAAGGGTTCCAAGCTCAGGAGAGGCGGAGCCATTGATCAGGACCATGAGGGTCGTTGGATCCACACACATATCGTGGATCAAAGTTTCGTGGGTCAAAGCTTCAACTTAGTTCAATGGGAATTGTGATATCGCGATCCACGATATCCTGACTAATCAGAACTGTCCATCAGGGAGGACACGTGTCATAAGGCCAGAAGAAGTCGGGGTTCGGAGTATCGGGAGTTTCGAGGGTAGAGTATTCTTGCATCTTGGAATTGCGATCCATGATATCCCAATGATGACGTAGAAAGTGTGGGGCCACAGGAGCTAGTGGAAGATAGGTGGCACATTGTATCGAAGTTCGGGGAAGGTAAAGTCCCGAATATTTTGGTATCGAAGTTAGGAAAAATCCAAAATCCCGATAGAAGTGGCGGGAAGTGGAAAGGTCAAATCGCATGTGTATATCGGTGTTTCAGTGTATCAAGTATCGGGAGTTGGTAAGACGAGTTACTTGGCATCGCGAGTAGCAAAATCACGATAGCATAAATCTCGAAAGAGGCAAGAGAAGGTCAACATTGACTAGTCATCGGGTCTCGGGGATTCAAGAGCCCAGCATTCGATCTTTGACATCGCAAAGTTGCGAAGTCTGATTCCGCGATAAATAAAGGGAAGGGGATCACACGGAGGATCATGTGGGTGTAGATTTCCCGACAGGGAAATAGAAGGATGCTTGATTTCTTCGGGCCGTGAGGAGAAGGAAGATCCTGAGAGCGGACGCGTGGGGTGAGTAGCGCGGCTGCCACCAAGTGGTATCAGAGCTAAGGAAGACTCTTTGCTTTCTGTAGCAGAGAAGAGGATTCATCATGCTGCCCAGGAGACGGGATGTGCAGTCACCTGATCCAGAGGATAGGGAGGTGTGAAGAAGAGGCAGACAGATGGTAGATCTATCCATAGAAAGGAAAATGTGTGATCTCCGAGCAAGACTTGAAGACATGGAGACAACGCAAAGATGCACAGTTAGTGCAGGGGATTTTAGTGATTCAGAGGATGAAGTCAGGGATGGACATGAAGAAGAACTTGTAGCCAAAGATGTAGCAAACGAGCGTCTAATCAAAGCTATTGCACGGATGGGTGCAAAGCCAAAGATGGAAATTCCAGTCTATGAGGGAAATCTGGATGCAGAAGAGCTTCTGGATTGGATCCGAGCTCTTGACACCTACTTCGATTATGAAGATGTTGAAGAGGATAAGGAGGTTAGACATGTTGTCACACGCTTGAAAGGATATGCAACATTATGGTGGGACGAGCTACAAGCAGATAGATGTTGCAAAGGCAAGCAAAAGATCGAGAGTTGGGATCGAATGATTGCAAAGATGAAGGAAAAGTTCATCCCAAGAGACTATCAAATTACTCTGTTTAGGAGGATGCAAAACCTAAGACAGAAGTTGATGATGGTGAAAGAATATGCGGAGGAATTCTATTGAATGAACATCAGGGCAGGTCAACGAGAGAGCGATGATGAGAAGGTTGCTAGATATCTGAATGGCCTGAGATATGATATTGTAAGTTTTAAACCTGTGAAGTAAAGAAATTCATATAGATTCTTAAGCAATATAAAAATTAATCAATGGCTCATACACAAAATACACAGAGATTTTTACCAGAAACCCTCAACCGGGAAACCCTTTCTTATTTTCATTATATCAAATTTCACCATTCACCATACAATATATACAATTTTTTTAGGTATTCCATAGATACCAAAACCCTAATCCCTTAATCCGGGATTAATTTACAAATTAGCTAAAAATAGCAAAATCCGCTAAAAATAGCAAAAACCGCCCCAAAAAAATAATTTTGGGGTGTTGCCCCGAACCCCATCGGCCCCGGGCTATCGCCCGGTGTTGAAAACTGCATGTAACCAGGGGGGGCATACCTACCCCCCCTTGGGACCCCCCTAGGAAAGATCCCGACGCACACGACAGAGCCCTAGGTGAAGGGATCGTCAGACGTAGTTGTCGTATCTGATGCACCCACACACACACACATGCAAAGAATATAACACATACCCAACAGATATCTAGGACGAGATGAGCATGGTAACCATCAGAACTGTGGAGGATGCTTATGAGATGGCTTTGAAAGATGAAGAGAAGCTGATTCATAAGCAAGGTTAGCGAGGGCAAGGCAGGAGTCATCCTAGAGGCAAGTCAGTTGCCCAGGAAAGAACCCAAAAGTCTAAGGATGTCTGGACAAAGCCTCAGAATCGTACTGAGAGAGGTGGAAGTTCACAGTGAGGGCAACATGTTGAGCAAAGAGAACATAATACTGAGCAGAAAGGATGGTATGTCGATAATAACATGTTTCCTCGTACTAGAGGTAGAGGAAGAGGAAGAGGTGGAGTAATCACTTGCTTCACGTGTGAAAAAAATGGTCACAAGTCATTCGAGTGTCCAGAGAAAAAGAAGGACATTGGAGAAGCTCACATCACCGAAGTGCAAAAGCGGGATGTTGAGGCTGAAGATGCTGAAGGTGGGAGGTCATTGATGATGCGTAAAGTTCTCTTAACACCTGGAAAGGAGGTGGAGGACTTAGCTCAAAGGACCTGACTTTTCAGAATAGCTTGCAAGACCAAGGATAGGGTATGCAAGGTTATTGTGGACAACGGTAGCACATATAATCTCGTTTAAACAGAGATGGTGGAAAAACTGGAGCTGGAGACAACTGATCACCTGAGTCCATACAAGGTTTCATGGCTACAAAAGGGACACCAGGTAACTATTACTAAACAATGCTTGGTTGAATTTAAGATAGGAGGGTACAATAATATTGTGTGTGACATCATTCCTATGGATGTTTGTCATTTATTGCTGGGTAGGCCATGGAAATATGATAGAAATGTGGTTCATGACGGGAGAATGAACACATATACTTTAGAGAAGAATGGGAGGACACATATGTTGCTTCCAATAAAAGATAAGGAGGTGAAGCCGGAAGTAAGAAACACAGTACTTCTCATGAGTGGGAAGGAACTTCTTACAGAGGTGAAGAAGAAAGAAGATCCACAATTCTTTGTGGTCAGAAAACCAAGAATTGTTCTGACTAGCACAAGAGTTGATGATCTACCAGAAGAGGTTCAGGAACTGCTGGAAGAGTTCGCTGACATTGTGGTGGATGAATTACCTCTTTCGTTGCCATCGATGAGGAGTGTGAGTCATCATATAGACCTCATACCAGGGGCCATTTTGGCAAACAAAGCCACGTACAGGTTGACGCCGCAAGAAAATGAAGAGGTTAAGAAGCAGGTTCAGGAGCTGTTGGACAAAGGATTCGTCAAGGAAAGTTTGAGGTGAGAAGTTTTCATGGTTTGGCTAGTTTATACCGAAAATTCATCAGGAATCTCAGTGGAATTAGTGCAGTGATGATGGATACAGTGAAGAAGTGGCATAAGTCTTTTCACTAGATAGCAAAGGCTAAGAAGAGCTTCAATCTATTGAAGTAGAAGATCACGGAACAACCATTTCTGGTGTTGCCGGATTTTCAGAAAACATTTCAGGTAAAATGTGATGCAAGCGGGTTTGCCATAGGAGCGGTCTTGAGTCAGGAGGACAGACCAATTGCATATTTCAGCAAGAAGCTGAGTGAGGCAAAATTGAAATACTCCACGTATGATAAGGATTTTTATGCTATCATACAAGCACTGAAAAAGTGGAGGCATTAATTGATCCCGAAAGAATTTGTTTTATATAGTGATAACCATGCATTACAGTTTGTGACTCAACAGGAGAATTTGAATCAAAGACATGTAAAATGGGTAGAGTATATGCAGAATTTCACATTTGTGATTAAACATATTTCGGGTACTGCTAACAAAGTGGTTGATTCTTTGAGCAGGAAATGTTTACTGATGCAGGAGTTCAAAGTCAGGACGTTAGGCTTTGATGATATTAAGGACATGTATGCAGATGATCCATACTTTAAGGAAGCATATGAAGCAGCTGAGAATCCAGTTCTTAGAGACAGAATCCAATGGATAGAGTACGTGATCCAGGAAGGGTTGTTGTTTAAGGGAAATCAATTGTGTATTCCAATTTCCTCCATGAGGGAGAACCTGCTAAAGGAGAAACACAACGGAGGATTGGCCGGACATTTCGGTCATGATAAGACATTCATGAAGCTGAGTGAGTCATACTTTTGGCCAGGGATGTGGTCAGAAGCCAAGCGGTTTGTAGACAGATGCAGAATTTGCCAGCATTCCAAGGGAAGAAAGCAAAATGCAAGATTTTATCAACTGTTTCCCATACTAGAAAGGTCGTGGGATGAAATCAGTATGGATTTTGTATTGGGATTTCCAAGGACACAAAGAGAATTTGATTCAGTCTTTGTGGTAGTGGATAGTTTTTCCAATATGGCCCACTTCATCCCATGTCAAAAGACCAGTGATGCGACTCATATCGCAAATTTGTTTTTCAAAGAGTTCATTCGACTTCATGGCTTACCAAGGAGTATTGTTTCGGACAGAGACACAAAGTTCTTAGGACACTTTTGGAGGAAATTATGGAATAAGTTGGGGACTAACTTGTTGTTTAGTTCAGCTTATCATCTGCAAATGGATGGACAGACAGAAGTGGTAAACAGAAGTCTAGAAGACTTGCTGAGAAGCTTGGTGATAGAGCACCACAGCAGTTGGGACAGTAAATTGCCGCAGGAAGAGTTTGCTTATAATGAATCAGTGAACAGGAGCACAGGAAGAAGTCCATTCCAGATTGTATATGGCACGCAGCCAAGAGGAGTTTCTTAATTGAGAGATTTGGAGCAGACTGCTACTAGGAGCGCTAGCGTAGAAGAATTTGCTGAGGCAGTGGAGGAACTTCACGACTAGGTGAGGCAGCGACTACTAGATTCAAATCACGAGTATAAGTGCAGAGCTGACCAATAGAAAGGACAACTTCAGTTTAAGGTTGGTGAATTAGTTCTGGCACATTTGAGAAAGGAAAGGTTCCCGAGAGGAACATACAATAAGTTAAAAATGAATAAAATCAGACCATGTAAGGTCTTGAGAAAATTTGGGGAGAATGCTTATGAGATCGAGCTACCAGATGGGATCGGAATATCTCCGATATTTAATATCGCAGATTTATACCCAAATAGGGATGGAGAAGCAGAGATTAGAATGGAGCAGCCAGTGATCCAATGGATGAAACAATTGCCAGTTGCAGAGAAGCCACAGATGGAATGCATACTGGACAAGAGAGTGAGTAAGAGGACTAGGCGAAAACAATATTTTGAGTATCTGGTCAAGTGGAAGAACCATCCAGTTGAAGATGCCAGCTAGGAGAATGAAGCGGAGATACATAAGCATGGACAGACTATGCAGGAGCTCATGGATAAGAGCCCATGAAAGTTTTCAAGCAAGGGAGTATGATGCAGGAGCATCGCCGACTCATCAAGCGAGCCAACGCGGAAGCGAAAGACAGCTGGAAGGCGTCCAACACAAATTTTTTAAAACCCACCTTGAAAGTGTTGCACAAACATTAATGTGAAAATTTAATGAAGCACACTTTGTATATTGTAAATGTACCTTGAGCAGATAACTCTCGTCTTTTAGTAGATAACCGACATTTAATATAGTTAATGCAGGTAGATAGGATTTTAATGCATAGATTTGACAGTTTTAGCGAGTAGGAGGGAAACGGATATAGACACCCTCATTGTATCATTGTAGTAGCCTAAGCCTGAGCCTGTGCATAGAAGAGAAGAAGAAGAACAAGAAGAGAAGCAGAGAACTATAGAAGAACACCCATGTATAGATGTTGAATTAATAGAAGAAATTGATTCAGATTCATGGCTTTTGTGTTATTCTCTGTGTATGTGTGTTGAATGCTATGCTCATGAATGTTTATTCCCTGTTATACATTTTCTTTGATATGCTATGTGTATATGAATTCATGTATGAATTAAAGTCTGAGAGGGAGATGGAATGAGTTTCAATTGTTTCTCTATTTGAGCCAGAGAATTCCTGCAAGGAGTGCAGTTGAATTTGTCCGCAAGGAGTGCGTTGACCGAGGGGATCAAATAGAGATAGCTTTTGTTCTCATTTCCTTGAAGGTGTAGGTTGGGAATAGGGTTGTGCAAGGAGTATGCAGGCCAAGTAAAAGAGACTCAGGGTGAGAACCTGAGAGAAGAGCTAAAAGACTACTGCTGTAGGTGTGCGCAGAGTCGAAAGAGACTTCAACGCTCAGACGTGTTGAAGGGTTGCCGCAAGGAGTGCATGCAGGGAGGATTTTCTAAGGCTCAGAGTAACAACAAAGCTCAGGAAGGATAGAGTCTCTGAATTCGTAGAAGGATTACATAGTGAAGTCGTGGTTGAAGTGTTCAAGTAGGTGTTGCAAGTTGCAAGTAAGCGAACGAGTTCCATGGAAAGGAACACTTAGTTCTTCCATAGAATTCATCTGGAAAGAATGGATGGTCGGCATTCTCCGAGGAGAATTCATGAATCACCATGAGTCGTTGGATCCTAGAAAGGTGCAGGGAAGATACGGCGACGTGTTCCCAAGGGTTCCAAGCTCAGGAGAGGCATAGTTGTTGATCAGGACCACGAGGGTCATTTGATCCACACACATATTGTGGATCGAGGTTTCGTGGGTCGAAGCTTCAATTTAGTGCAACGGGAATTGTGATATCGCGATCCGCGATATCCTGACTAAATAGAACCATCTATCAGGGAGGACACGTGTCATAAGGCTGGAAGAAGTCGGGGTTCAGAGTATCAGGATTTTCGAGGGCAGAGTATTCTTGCAGCTTGGAATCGTGATCTACGATATCTCGACAATGACGTAGATAGTGTGGGGTCGTAGGAGCTAGTGGAAGACAGGTGGCACACTGTATCGGAGTTCAGGGAAGGAAAAGTCCCGAATATTTTGGTATTAGGATTCGCGATCCCACGAAATCCGAAATCCCGATAGAAGTGGCAGGAAGTGGAAAGGTCAACTCGCACGTGTACATTGGTGTTTCGGTGTATCGGGTATCGAGAGTTGGTAAGACGAGTTACTTGACATTGCGAGTAGCGAAATTGCAATAGCATAAATCCTGACAGAGGCGAGAGAAGGTCAGCGTTGACTAGTCATCGGGTCTTGGGGATTCAAGAGCCTAGTGTTCGATCTTTGACATCGCGAAGTCGCGAAGTCTGATTCTTCGATAAATAAAGGGAAGGGGATCGCACGGAGGATCATGTGGGTGCAGATTTCCCGACAGGGAAATAGAAGGACGCTTGAGTTCTTCGGGCCATGAGGAAAAGGAAGATCCTGAGAGTGGACGCGCGGGGTGAGTAGCGCGGCTGCCACCACAAAGTCCCATACTTCTTGGATAGTATGATGATAATGACCTAAAAGGTGAGGTCCTTGGTCGAATTACTTCCTATTCCAACAACTACTGAAATTATTTTCTCCCTTCATATTCTTCTAGAATAAAACATCTATGCAACACAATATTTGGTAATAGGGATTCAAGAAAAAACTATATTTTGTTCCCCACTTCCCTCTTAAGAAATAACCATTTAGGATCCTCGAGAAATCCCCTGTATGCCTACAATAGCTCCTCCAATTAATTTTTTTTCTCTTTCTTACATCCCTATAGGGATACCTTTAGTTATACTAATTCATCACCTAGTTGATTGGTCTTAAGAAAGTCAATACATACTTCTTACGAGAACTGAGCAAAAATTTTGCTTGGTTGGCACTTCCCAGAGAGATCTTTAGCTTACCTTTGTGTGTGTTGATGATGTAATATTTCCCATCCTTGATTAGTAAGTATTAGTTTTCACTCCTCATCAAGATTTCATCCCTCATTTACATGAAGGTGATTCCAAACATTACACCACACACATTAAGGGGTACTACATATAACTCCACTTCATCAATAAAATATGTACTTATAAAAAACTTGATCTTACACTATCTCGTGACCTTGAGCTCTTCATTCTTGCTTATCCATCCCAATGGATATTTTATAGTATCTATTGAAACCACCATGTCCTAAATTCCCAATTGGCCACCACATCACCTTCTTGTTGACACTTATCACGCAGAAGCCTACCAAAAGAGTCCCTTTGGGAATTGGCATGTTCTTTTCCCTCACAAAAGGTGCATATGCTTCAAGAAGTGAACAATAAAGTAAAAAATTCACATGCTCACGAGAAGGGTATATGGAACAGTACACCTATACCCTCATAAAAATCGTTCCAATCTACCTCAACAAACTTACAATGATGTAAAAAGAGTCATAAATGGAAGGAAATGATAAGAACTCGTATAATAGTAGAGATATCATACTAGAATCCTCACACTAGAGTAATCATAAGTGTTTTTTCCTAAATTTTTTAAGACTTTCTTCCCTATAAAAACCCTTGTTTTTAGAGTAATATCTCCTTTTCATGCATTTTAGGCCTAAAACACCATTTTGTTTGTTTCCTAAAGTTTTTAGGACCTTCTTCCCTATAAAAACCTTTGTTTTCAGAGTAATATCTCCTTTTATGCATTGGAGGCCTAAAACACCATAGTTTTCCTCAACCCTTTGAGTAGAGAAGAGTTGAAGTCTAAAAGTAGTCCTGAGTGGCCCAGGGATAGAGGAACTCGGATTATGGTAGAAGCAATACATCATGTAAAACATTGTATATTATTTCTTCCCATTAATAAAAATGATTATATATCTTATGTCCCTCCCCCAAACACAGTGTTCTTCTTTAATAGTTGATCTCATTTTATGTTTGGATGTGTCATTAACTATCTTGATTAGTTAGTTAGTATTAGTTATTTCATTCTTGTTTTCATTTTTTTCTCTTGGTTTAAGGAAGTTTCTTATTTTCTTGTGTGTGAGTCTTCGAACTTGGATTGGATCGAGGACAAGTGGAGTAGACTCATCACATGGGATTCATCTTCAAGAAACTGTCAAGACTAGGTATATCCTTCCTATAACCAAATGTTAGTTATAAAAAGTAGTTGAAGATTAATCTTAGAGAAGAAGTATGCTTTTCTTCGAATGTGATCTGTTGTAGTCCACTTTTTCTATTAGGACAACTTTGTTTGCAACAATTTGGGCTAGGATGATCATAAAATTCCAATCCAAACTTGCGGACGAGAATCAAATAAATCATCTACTTTGGTCTTTTTGACTTGGATCTTAATATGGACTTGAGTTTTTTCATTTCATTCTCTTCATTATGATGAAGGCTACTCAAATTCACCTCCTTTTGTAATAAGGTGAAAACAATCTTCTCATCCACATCCAATATTCCCTCTACCAACGTTTTTGAATCTGTGGCTAGTAGGTTCTTCTTCTTGACATATTTCTTATGTTTTTTTTTATGCAACTATGGTTGTAGTTCCAACATTTATCATTTCTTTGACCATGAATATTACAATTGTTAATGTAGTTGTTTGGATCCTTGCATTAATATGCAATGATTTTCTCCTACTTATCTTTTCCTTTCCACTTCTTCTTCCCCTCTTTCAGAGTATCTTGATTGTGTTTTTGTTTAGAACCGCTTGACTATCCTTTCTTATGGCCTATGTTCTCTAGGTATTTTTCTTTTATACATGCCTCATCAACAGTTCTTTGTTTGAAAAAAATCACTTTCTTTCACAAATGGATGTGTAGATCCTCCAAATACTTGAAGAGTACATCTAGGTTCTTGAAGAGATACCCAACATTATCACCATTTTTTTTAAATTCAATAGTGTGCACTTACACACTCTACCTCTATCTCTATTTGAAGTGATGTCAAGAGATTAATTGGTCTTCACATAAGCAATAGGGTAGAATCAAGACTTGATGGAATTTTTAAAAACCTTCCACTTAATTATTGATAATTCTTGATAGATTACCCTATAGGGTAAGTGTCTCCATGTGGTTTTCCCATGGTATTATATTTTCACTAATTTTAGTCATGATAATGAAATTCCAACCAATGACTAAAATTAATAGCATGAATCTCACCTTTGTATGTATTGATGTGCACTTTGGTGAACTATCTTGCCATATTATAGGGTAAGTGTCTCCATGTGGTTTTCCCATGGTCTTATATTTTCACTAATTTTAGTCATGATAATGAAATTCCAACCAATGACTAAAATTAATAGCATGAATCTCACCTTTGTATGTATTGATGTGCACTTTGGTGAACTATCTTACCATATTAAATGAAAACCATACAATAATGTTTACATTAAAATACATCATATTAATTAAGATTAACATATTTTAAAGAAAAGTAAGAAACCAGATTTTATAACATAGTAAAAAGTATTATTTCCTTTGACTAATTAGTGCCAAGAAGGACTCCAAATGGTTCTACCATTCTGCACATAAATCTCCAAAGGTTCTACCCTATATCTATGAAGAAATATGGCCAGCACCTAAGAGATCATAAGATTCTGGCGTAACATTAATTTAATTGCGCTATACCATACGAATGCTTATGAAGTAAATCATTGTACCCAGCGCACAGCAGAAAAGTTTTATTCCATTCCTCTCTTCTTTTTTACTACCCTGCTCCATTATTGGATTCACATGTTCCACCACTCCATATATTCTTTGAGATTTTTAGATTTGCGGATGGAGACCACAAAACCTCAAGAGCTGTGTTCGTTTGCCGGTGCCCATTATATAACAGCCACTTGAGGCTGTGCAATCTGAGAGCTCTCACTTATTATGTTTTGTGTTTTGTGTACTGGAAAGCAGAGATGGTGTAGCTGCCGGGGGATCTGTATGTGCGGGTGATCAAGGGGTCGAATTTAGTGATTAAGGACTCGTTGTTTATGAGCAGTGAACCTTACGTTATCGTTAAGCTGGGTGAACAAGTCCGTAATCTCTCAACCTAACAACTTTTCATTTTAGCATTACGAATAGTAGCTACACATAACATAATGTTTTGTTATTATAATGTTTTGCGGGCGACAATGATTTTATCTTTGCTACGAATTATACCTATAACCGCATGTTTGTTTTCCACTTTCCTTTCTCAGATGAGGAAGACTGGTGTGAAAAATAGCAGCCTCAATCCAGTTTGGGATGACGAGCTCAAATTCAATGTAGCGAATGTTTCTGATAATGGTCGTTGCTTCCTTACTGTGGTATCCTGTTTAAATCTAAAGCTAATTATTTTCCAAGAAAAATTTACCAGAAATATTGTGATGATATGAACGAATCACTTTGGTTTGCATTTCGCAGGAAGTGTGGGATCACGATATACTCAAATGGGATGACTTCATGGGAAGAGCTGAATTTGACCTAAAGCCTCTTGTTATAGAATCATATCCCATGGAAAATGGCAAGAAAATAGTGGCTCAATCCAGTAATAACTGCCTGGCTAATGATAGTTGCATTGTTCAACTGAAAGATGGTCGCATAGTTCAGGAAGTGTGCTTGAACTTGACGCTCGGTCGCGTTCAATCTGGTCTCTTGGAAATGAGACTCGAATGGCAGCCTGAGGGCTGAAGGTTTAGTTTCAGTCAGTGGGAATCTAAACTGTGTAAAAGATGATGGATATTTAGTATATCAAGCCGTACGCCCTTATATGGATGATGTAGGTTTTATGGCGGGTTGTTATGAGCCAGTTATTTGTATTTTAAAAATTCTCATATATATATATATATAACTCATAAAAACATATATATAATTTATGAAAACAGAAATTTAAACAACCCAAAATTGTGATTTAACTCAATGTTGACCTATTGTCACAAAAGATGTCACAAAAGATAGGAGTTCCGTCCTTCACCAACCAGATTGCATGACATGATGTTGAAGTTGTTGCCAAATACTTTACTTCTGCTAAAGATATTGTGGCAATAGGTTATTTCTCGAAACCCACGAGATTAAACCTTTACCCAAATGAAATGCATAACCAGAAGTATTTTTTCTATTATCATTGTTGCTTGCAAAATCACTATCTTTGCACCCAACAGATGGATTATCTTTAGATTTGGAATACCAAATTCCTTAATCTAAAAAAATTGACATACTTCTTTTGACAAATAAAAATGCCTTGTGCATATTTCTCAATTTTAATACCAAGAAAATACAGCATAAAACCAAGATCATTTATTTCAAGTTCTTTCTTCATGGTTGTTTGGAACTCATTCAATGGTAAATTACTTGTATACATCATATCATCAACATAAACACAAACTATTAAAATATTATCTCATTGATATTTGTTAGTATATAGTGTGGGTTCATTGTTGCTCCTGATGAACCTATTGTGGAGAAAATAGGAAGATCTTGGAGCTTGTTTCAAGCCATACAAGTCTTTCTTCAATTTGTACACCTTGTTCTCTTGATGGTTGACTTCAAACACTCGTGGCTGATTTACATAAATTTATTTCTATAGGATACCATTTAAGAAAGTGGATTTAACATCTTTTTGGCCTCTCCTTTTGGACTATGATTGCCAAAAAAATTCTCATAGTATCCAAAAGTGCTACTGAAGAAAATGTTTCTCCATAATAAGTATCAATTTTGTGAGAAAATATTTTTGCTACAAGTGTGGCTCTATGTTTCTCCATTGTAACTTTCTCATGGAACTTTGTTTTGTAAATCCATTTAACTCCAATGTTGTCTTTATCTGCTCAAAGATCTACAAAATCCCATGTATTGTTTTTGTCAATTGCTCAGATTTCTTCTTTCATTGAAAGAACCCACTATGCTTCTTTGATTGTTTCTTCAAAATATATAGATTGACATGATAGCAAGGAAAATTGTGCTTGTTGATATAAGTCATCAAGTTGTTCATAAATTTCTCTCAAACTTCTTAGTTTGTGGTTCCTTAGAGAAGCTATAGTGGGATATGAGTCACTGTTGGAACAAGGATTGTGCATTGCTCATCCTCCTTGACATCATACTTGTATCCTTGGAGTTCTAGGATGAAGAGCTTGTTTTCTTGTAGATTCCACATGTTCATATGCTTGTACAAAAGGAATATGGATTTCAATTGTTTCATTTTCTTGATCCTCCCAATATTTATCTTCCTAGAATTTAATATCTTTTCTCACAATAATCTTCTTGGTGATAAGGTTATAGATCCATTAAGCTTTGCATTATTCACTATATCCAATAAAAATGCATTTTTCAATTCTATTAACAAATTTCCTCCTGAACTCTTCACGAGCATGACTACAATCCACACAACCATAAAAATTGAAATGGGAAACACTAGACTTCATGCCATTCCATGCTTCCTAAGGGACTTTGTTTTTCACACTATTGGTTGGTGTTGTGGAAAAATTTTCCCCTTGGATCAAGACTCCTTTGATCCAAGAAAGAAAGAAACAAATGGTTTTCTTCTTCCTCCCTAGATATACTCTATGTGTCAAAAATCAAAATGAGAAGATAAGGATAGATGACTTACCTCTTTTCAATCTCTTGGTGCAAGAGAAGTCCTGCAAAGAACAAAACAATACCTCCTCATTTTACGATATATTGTTAAGAATAAGGATCTATCTATATCGAATTAGAAAAAAAAATAGACATGCATATAGTGAACAATATAAACATGAGGGGAATAGACCAAATTATATTATGGAAAGCAATAAATAGCGAAGTATTTATAACCATAATGTCATTTTTGTAGCATCTCCTCCAAACTCTCCTTTCCATCCCCTTGAATTTCACAAGATTAGAAGTATGATATCTTAAATTTATTCCAGTCCCTTTCACCCAAGAATGGCCTTCATTATATAGGAGTTGAGGAAACATAACCATAGGATAATTTTGAGGAGAGGATGGGATCAAATGAGGATTTAACTTAACAAACACGATTGTCCTTTCCTTAGATAGAAGGTAGCTAGAAATATAACATCCCTAGTTTTAATGGTCGTGAATTATAATGTAATTACATAAACGTGAATTAGGTTGGTGAACCGATATGTTGGGACGAAGAGCTTGTATTGATTTAATGTGGCCGAGGGACGATTTGCATATTATGAACATTGAAATAATTAATAAAAGTAATAATCACTCGCTACAATATGAAATATATGAAGAACGATGGGGGGATATGATTCCACAAGAGAGAGGGGTCCAAGGGGAAATTATTCATGGGTATTAATCTAATCCACATTCCTGAAATTATTATCTTTGTGTATAACTTTCTATTTTTTGATTGAGTGTATGAGAGACCAATCATTAAACTCATGTAAGAGGGTGGGTGTGAGTGCTCACATCCCATAGTTATTGGAGGGAATGGGTTGAGGTACAATCATCCTTAAGAAGAGTGTGAGTCAAGCAAGAAAGGAAGAAGAGGAAATTTGTATGCAAAACAGGGGAAAGGTTTTACATATAGATTTTGGGTAGCAAAGAAGGGAAGAGGGATGGGAAGAGGACCGACCATGGTATACTTAAAGAAAATCATTGTTTGGTTTTGTTTTTATGCTGAGATAGAGGCTTGTGTGCTAGATAATCGAGTTATAAGGAGAGATGATTTTAAGGATGGAAAATTATTTTAAAATGTAGAAACCTTGGCGAATCTTACTAATCCTTCATATGCCAACTATAAATGTTTGGCGATATTTTTGTAAAATTATTCAAATTTCTAAGGATTTTATATAGTTTTTATAAATTTTTGGCGATTTTTAAGGTAAGATCATTTTATCCTATAGAATTTGAGCGAATCATTTTTAAAATAGTGAATCTCGTTCTTGGAAAAACCATGGAAAATTAGCCCATGAGAGAAATTTAGCCCCTAAAATCATCCATGGTTATAAGCTTGTGGTGCGATTTCCTATTGAGGAAATATCTTAGAGCCTTGTGAAGGCTAATATGAGAAAAAATGAAACAACTGAGAGTTCCTAGAGTTCCCAACTGAGTTATTCCTGTGATAAACGAATGGTACAACCTGAGGGACTATGAACAATGAAGGGGGTACATTCCTTGGGTAGTGTAGGTTCTGGGGAAAAGAGAGCGCTAGAGGTTTGGAACTGTTGTGAGACTAGAAACTGGGTTTGGGGCTGATATGTGTGGAGAGTGGATATCTAGTGGGTCGGATCTCCTTGTAGACTCATAGCCTTACCTCATAGGTGGCTTGTTGATAAAAGAAAATGATCAGCAGTTCCTATGGATGGGAGGTTAATCCTTCATTTGCATCCAATAGGTTAATCATTAACAAATAAGTGTTTATGTTCTATTCTTATGTTAAATTACGATGTGTAAATTGTTTATATGAATGTTGTATGCTTGTTTTTTCTTGAAAAATTGTATTCATGCTTAATATATGATTTTAGATGCATTTAGAACTGTAGTATCAATCAAATGGTTAAATATGTGTATGATCTATGACTCGTAAGCTACAAGAATTTGATTAGTAGTAAATCCTAATAATTTAATGATTTTATGCACATAATTTTTCTCAGTCGAGCGTTGGGTAAGTTATATTATGGTATCAGAGCTTCTGGTTTGAACATCAGGCTTATATGGGTTCAAGCCAGAGAGAATTGGAGAAATTTGTTGTTGCGTATTTGATCTGTTACCAATTTGGAGAAAAAAAAAATTTAGAGGGAAATCCCCAAATCCGTGGGAAAAATCCAAGTTTGAATGACTCTAGATGGTTTAACAAGGTTAATGGAGCAGAGCCGTGAAGTTGCAAATCAAAATTCAACTTGGAATGGTCAAAATTTGAGTTTTAATGGACTCCTATAAAGTTATAGGAAATTTGGAGAATCGATGACTGCGATCATGTTTGATCTCGAGATTGATGATTGAGATTCACTTAAATAAATTAAAAAATTAGTAAAGGTTCGACGATTTGGAAGGTTGATTGAATCAATGGTTAAGATTCAATTTCAACATTTGGAGGTTGAAGGAGATCGACGGTCCAGATTTTCCTGGAATGTGATAAAAAAAATCCTAAGTGCGACATTTCATAGTAGAATCCACCAACGACTGATGGTTACATCGAAAAGTTTGGTGAAGTGTTGGAAATTTTCCAAGAGAAAACTTTGATGGCCGATGGATGGGCATCAATAGAATTGGAAAAAGTTGGTACAATTAACGACCAAGATTCATTTCGGAGGTTGTGAAAAGGATTAGATCAATAAGAGAGAAGTGAAAAAAAATTATAAGTGTTAAATTTCACCAAGAGAAATCGTCAACGACCAATGGAAAGATCGACCAAAATGATGAAGATTTGGGTCGGCCATAAGTTATCTCTGACCGTCGATGATAGATGGGATAGTAGTCGGAGGTCGTTCGAATCTGACGAAGTATTTTAATTCACCAATGAACATAATTGATGGTCGATGGGTCAATAGTTGTGGGTCAGTTGATTTTGGTGAAATGTTTGAATCAAGTAATAGAAATCGTCGATGGTCGATGCATCGAGGGTTTGGTATTGATCAAAGTCAGTGAGGTTTTCACGCGTATCCAAGAGAATCATCCAATGGCCAATGGGGAAACGAGGATTATAACATCATCATACATGTGTCATGCCACGTCAACATAAACATTTCATGCCACATCACCCAAGTTGACACCTCAGGATGACATGTCACAACACCTCAGGATCGACGTGTCATGTCACCTCAATAGTTACAATGTCAGCCAACAAAACTGGTCAATGGTTAATGGTCAAATTGGCCAAATTGGGAAAGCGTATTCGAAAACCATTGGGTATCATCGATCGTTGATGGGTTGATGGTTGACCGTCAGTCGAAGTTGTTGAAAGTCCCATTTTCCAATGAAGATCATCGACGACCAACAACCAGGTAGGTCAATGTGGAGTTGTATGCAAGTCGATTGTCGGGGAATTGGACTGATGGTTGACTATCAGGTCGGAATTTTGGGGAAGGTCTTGCTGGCTCCAAAGGAGAATGTTGGATTCCAATCACCAATCGAAAGCATATCAATTGTCTATATGGTTTCAGATTTGAGAATGATGGTGCAAATTGCACGTAGGAAAAATTGTTATTTTGGAGCCATTTTCTTATTTTGGCCATACCTAGAGAAATTTACATATGATTAGGATGAAAATTATGGGTTTTTCCTACAGAGAGGAGGTATACAAAAGCACCGGAGAGGTCCCTTTACCAATTCTGTTTGGATTTGGCAGAAATTGGAAAATAATGGTTTTTAAATATCTAGGTCCAAATCATTGAGAGAAGTCCATAGTAAGTTGAAACTCTTGGAGAGAATACAAAAACAAGGCACATAAATAACCCATGAAGTAAGTGAATAAATCTTATGGTCCAAAATCCACTATTCTAGACACCAAAATAGGCCAAAATCCACTATTCTGGACAACTTTTTGGGAATTTTGATATTTTTAGAGAAGGAAAAGTGACCCTAGATCAGAAAACTGGGAAATTTTATTTAATCAACTTTTTATATACTCATCAAGAAAATAAAATATTTTTGTGAATTTTTTCCAAAAGTGCACAGATTGCTAGTCTGGAAAAAGGAGTGAAAAAGGATAAAGTTTCAGATTCCAGAATGCTATAGTTTTTTACTACAACATCATATTGAAATTCTGAAAGTTGTTGTGAATTCTCTATTGTTATTTTTATCTATGTCTCATACAAAATATTCTCTAGTTCTTGAAATATTTTCTTCTACAGTAGACAAAAGTTGGTATTTCAATCAAATTACACTAGTGTTCATAAAATGCACAAATTAGGTGAAAATGGATTTTTTCAGGAAACCATAACTTTCATCTCAAATATTAGAGTAGGGCATGAATATATCCATTAGAAAGTTGATTTAGAGGATACTAACCTGGAATCATTATAATTTGCAGAATTATGATATCCTTCCTCATGAATTGAGTAGAAAAATGACATGTAATATTAATTGACAATTTTTATAATATGCATAATTCTAACAAAATTGGTTGCTTGCACATGGTGCAAAATTAGAGGTATAATCAAATGAATTCAATCCTAGTATTGGGTATCAAAGTTATGGAAACATGGAATAAGATGGTAGAAGTTGGTTGAGGTAATAAAGAGATATAGGGCAAGTAATGAAAAGTGGAATTGAATTCCATGAACCATGTAATTACTTGATGTGAAGATTTTTCTAAATGGTGTCAAAGTTTGGAGAAACATTCCTAATGATAGAGGTGAGTGCCAAAGGTGATTGTTGTGTAATTAAGAGTGTATATGATTAGGATAGTACCTATGCATAATCCTAAAGGCGCACTTGAAAAGAAATATCTTGACAAAAGAGAGGTTAATATTTCTAATAGGGCATTGTCATTAAGTAGAAGAGCACTTTGCAGAGAGTGTTGTGTTAAAAGGATTTCTATAAAGAGGATAAACTTACACAACTGGGAATTGTGTGGGTCTGTTCTAAATTTATTTGAGGGTCCATTGGACAAGAAAGAGGTCAAACTTGTGCAGATGGCTGAAACATCAAATAAATTCAAAGGAAAACGCATGGAAGGTGTTGCAAGGTTGTCAATGATCTAAACAAAAGAAAAGGTATATTATTATTCAAATTCTATAGAAATTGAATGGATTGCAAAGGAAGTCCAATATATATTTTCACATAGGGTATGAACCCAACTAGTAAATAATTTCATTGCATGCACAAGAAGCAAGGAGGACTCCATAACCTTGAAGATATAGAGATAGTAAAGAAAACAAATCTTGTTGAAAGAGAAGGAGAAAGGATATCACTAGATGAGGTGTGACTTATGGATGGATAAATCATCACTATGAGAAATCATGGGAATGTAGGAAGAATGAATTGTTAGATATGATCTAGCAACTCTTGTATAAAATTATATAAGAAAGAAATATGCCTCTATTATCAGAGTGCACAAAAAATCAAGGTACGGGTGCAAATCTAAAAGGGTGACATTTTGACTGGAGAAGGGTAGTCTTGAATGGCCAAAACACGCTTCAAAGTGAATCACTCAATGATGTGAAGATATATATTTAATATTGATAAAATCCATGGGAGGAAAAGAATATTAGAAAGATAACATGGAAGAAGTATTACAAAATGTTGAAATGCCAGTCAATAATAATGGTATTCCAAGGTCGGTTTGGCCAAGAAAAATGGGATGTGGTTAATTAGATTGTAGTGTTAATTTTCTGCTAGAATAGTTCATGTTAGAACACTATGAATATTGAGAATTTGGAAAAAAGATGTTGGGACAAGATTATTTGCATACAGTAATTTCTAGATGGCAACACTAGTGAACCAATTAGTGGTTGGAAATGCAGAATGGCCAAGTGAGGATTGGTAAGAAGGTGTATAATAGGGACCATTGGTGCACAATTGAGAAAAATAGCAACGCACAGGGTAGCAAGGTTTTACAGAAATTCAAAGACAACCATCTACACAAATAAAGATAAATAATTAATTAATATGAAATAGATATGAATTTGAGTGCGTGATAGAATTGATGCATGATACACAGAGTAAAGATAGAATGCAAGCACATAAAATGGGCATGAAAGATCAAATGCTTGGTGCATATTGATGTGCAGTTATGCATGAACATGTTGGTGGCATATTATAGACTAAGAGTAGTTTGTTGATATATATATATATATATATATATATATATATATATATATATATATATATATATATATATATATATATATAATGATGGTATGATATTTGAATAAAACTAGTGATGGATTTTGTATCCATGAAACATGATTACAACATGATGACATTGTTGCTTATGATATCCATTTGATGCAAATGCTTATGAGATTGTTTTGCCAAAGGATGTGGGAATATCACCCATATTCAATGATGCAGACATGTACCCTTACAAGATGGATGATACAGGAGGATCATATGATCAAAAGGAGATTAAGTGGGAGAAGCAAATGCCCGCAACAGAAAATACACAAATGGAGAAGATCATAGATAAGAGGATTGGTAAGAAGACCAGGAGAAAGACTTATTTTGAGTAGTTGGTGAAGTGGAAAGGTCACCCAAGAGAGGATTCTAGTTGGGTGAATGAATCTGACAATAAAAGGCATGGAAAAATAGGGCAGGAGCTCATGGACAGAAGTACATGAATTTTTGTCCAGAGGAGTATGATGCAGGAGCATCACCATCAGCAATTAAAGAGACCAGGTGGAGGACAACTCAACACCTAACGTGCATATTTGAAATTGTTTTTGAATTCCAAGGAGGGCACGTCATTCTCTTTTGAAAGGATTGTAGTTTAAATATTTTAAATATTTTGAGGAAAGATCCATCACATAAGGTCGTCGAAGTTGTAATCATTTTAATTATCAGATAAGGTTGTACAGATACTGAGTATCGACTCATATCTGAATGTAATTTCCATTCAATGTAATAGTCCTTAGTATATGAATGTATTAACTATGATAGGATATCTCTAAGGTAGTATGGAGGGAAGGCTCAAGAAGCCTCTCCATGTATAAATATATTTATTGTATGCCCAAATGAGGTTGTTGAATGTTATTGTTATTGATGTTGAGAGAGCTATTGAATCTTACAAAGAGTTGCAGAGAGTTGTATGAGTCCATGTACATATTTTACTAAATTAATATAAGCAAAGAAGTTTAATTCCTAATGTATGGTGTTGTCTTCATCTTAATTATTTAAGTACATGTGATGCTTCTTTATGTTCTTTGTGTTTTATCTGTTTATGTATCTTTTATGCATGGATATTTTTTTCATGGTTAAGTGTGGAAACCTTCAATGTTTCTATAAGTTTCATTAATTTATCTTATGACATTCCTGGTGCAAGGAGTGCATAGGCTAAGTCGAGATAGACTCAGAAGCTTAGAAGAGATAACATGAATTTACAGTTGAAGTGTAAGGAGTGCACAGTTGTTCGGTTGAAGTGAAAAGAGTGCATAGTGCATCAGTTGAGAGAAAATATTGGAGAACACCTGTCCAAGGAGTGCATCAATAAAACACTTTTTTTAAGTGTTGAATAACTTTCAGAAGAAACGAGCATGAGGAGTGCATAAGGGAGATGTTTTTCAAAAATCTCTAAGTCCAAAATTTCTTAGAAGTTCAAGGGTTGCAAGGAGGATGCCAAAGGTCTGAAATACCTCAAGGAATTAAAGAAGAGGAAGGATAGTGGTCAGAATCCTTGAGGAGGAGAGGATTCATAATTTTAAGTGTCAAACGACGAATATCTATTGAGGATAATCCAGGATCTTTTATCACCCTTAGATTTGGATAAGCAGTGCAAGGTTTAACCTTGGAAGTTGTTAAGACTTCACGTGTTTGGAGAGGTTGTGGATAAATATTAAAGAAGGAGCTATCAGAGAGTGGGAATCAAAGGTCGATATCCATTTGGGAGGTTGCAGGAGTGTCGACAGCCATTGGATCAGGAGGAGTTTCACAAGGGTTAATTAGTGAAGTCCTTCAAACTTCGTGCATTGGGGAGAATTGGCGTGTGGAGAAGTCGAGACCCCCGAAGTCTCGAAGGTTGGAGTGAATCATGGTCATCCAAAATCTGAGGACACATGTCAGCATATTATGTACTCTGGTGTACTAGCACTATGGAAGGAGTTAGGATTGGAGGAGTCTCAAAGTCCCAACGCCCCAAAATTCATTTGGGTCATCCATTGGCGAGGACACACATCATCAAATTAGAATATCTCATGGATAGACAAACCGGGAGAACAAAATGAATAGGAGTTCAATATTTCTGGAGTCCCAAAGTCTAGATTTTATCAGGACTGTTAATTAGGGGAAGGACACATGGCAACAGATCCAAAGGTTCAGAGGTCTAACACTGCAAGGGAAAATAGAGTGCATTTTGTGGGGATTGCGAAGGACCAAAGGTCAGAGAAAATACCAGTCGTCCATTGGAGGAGGATGCGTGGCACAATATCCCACAGTTTGAGGATGTGGCACTTCAAAAAATATACATCTTCGTGTAGAGAGGGAGAAAATCCCTTGAAGTTATGAAGGAATCCTAACTGTCAATCAAGAACGAGACACGTGGAGGAAGGAAAAATCATTCAAAATTTCAGCATTGGGTGATATGGGGAGTTGTTTCGTGTGAACGACCAAATGAAATTGCCGAAGCCTGAAGAGGATGAATCTGGACTGTCCATCAGTCGGATCTTGAGGACCATCGATTTGATACTTGTGTGTAAATTCCTTTTCGATGATCAAGAGTTAGGAAGTGTTGTATGTATGTTGGGTGAGATAAAAAAAATTGTCAAAGCCCGAAGAATGTAATTTGAGTCGTCGATCTTGGTATTTTTTGAAATTAATTGATCTTACCATGTAGTGTTCGACATTTCACAAATTTTGTATTGAGAGATAAGAGGGATAAAAATTCCCAAAGTCCCGAAAGTTTCGGGGATTGAAAGTTTGGCCCATAGTTTTGGCCCTCGGTCTCTAGGAAGGATTTTCTAGTGCTCAAGGACTCCCAAAAATAAAATTTTCATTCAGGAAGAAGGTTTAAAGTACTTTTGTATTGAGATTTTTGGGCTTAGAAGGAAGTCGTGAGCTAATTTCAGCTCTCGACTAGAATGATCCTAGACCGAGAGGTTGCACGGACCTTGGGAGAGGGTGGGGTCTGCATCACCTTCCATATGAAGACAAATGAGGATGGAGAAAGTGTTGACCAATAAACTTAATGAATGGATCCGACAATCTTCTACAAATGTAAAAAGATCAGGTAACATCAAGTAAATTGATATCAACCATGGAGGTATGCATTAATTATGCAAATCACATAGTAAATTACATTCTCACAAAGGATTTAAAAAACAAAACATTGGAAGAATCATGGAATAACATTAAACCAAGTCTAAGCCACTTTTTTGTGTTTGGTAGTGAAGCATGGGATCACATTCTCGTTGAGCCTAAGGAAAGCATTATAGACTAGGAGTGAGAAATGCATTTTATTTGATATTCTAAATATGTAAAAGGATATAAAATTCTTCAATATCATTAGAATGGAATTATTATTAGTGGAGTTTTGAATTTTGATTAAAGTCTCTCATTCTGTGAACCTTATTCGAAATTTGTGCCATGTATTCAACCTACAACCCATCTTTTATTCCCAAGTTTTTGGCTAGTTCTTCTATTTTAGTTCCATGTTCTTAAAATGATGAAACTGAATATGAAAAACCACCTTCTCCTTCTCACCTTCATCTAGTTGGGTCCATTGAACATGAACTTGCACCAACACCACAACTTCCTAAATAGTCCATACAACACAAAAAGTGGTTAGTGATTTTGTCGGTGATAGTTTAGATCAATGTCATACACATTCATAGTTCCAACAAGCTCCCTTTATTTTGGCTCAATTTTAAGAGACTCATTACCTATAAACACACACATAAGATTATAGCCATCCAAATTGTGATGAGTTAATGAGTGAACAATATCATTCCTTAATGGTGAAAAATTCTTGGGCTCTTGTAACTCTTCTGAAACGAAGAAAATTTGTGAGATGTAAATGGGTGTATAAAAATAAGCATGTATCAAATGGAAGTGTTGAAAGACATCAGGCTAGATTAGTTTCCAAATTATTTTCTTCTATAGAAGGCACTAATTATACTGAAACATTTTCCCCTATAGCCAAAATGAATTCCATCTACCTTATTCCATTCCTTTCCACTTTAGATAAATGATAGGTCTACTAAATGGATGTTAAATATACATTATTTCTTGGAGATTTGGAAGAGCAAATTTACATATTAAAACCTATTGGCTATGTTTGGAATGACTCCAATTTTGTTTGTCACCTTAAGAAATCTCTCTATGTCCTTAATTAATTTCCTCAAGCATAGTATGTTAAAATGGATAACGTTTATCTTAAGATTAGCTTTTATATATATCATTTTGACCCTAGTATCTATACCAAGAAATTGGGTAACCATCTCATCATATTCATTCTCTATTTTGATGACCTTATACTCATTGGTAATGACCTAAAATTTTTAATCTATGTGAAATCCATCCTTAAGATGAAATTTTAAATGATAGAGTTAAGACATTTGCATTATATTTTTAACCTCCAAGCTTTGCAAACCAAGGAAGGAATTTCCCTTTCCTAGAGTAAGTATGCATGTGACCTTCTTCATCTCTTTAACATGGAAAACTATAAATCAACCCCATCTCCTTTCTAATCTAGATTAAAACCCATTGCCACCTACATAAAAAGTACACGCCACTTTGTACCATTATTTTTTAGTCATACCATTGTTGATATTTCCTTTTTTTCTCATCTTATTGTCGAGTATATGAAAACACCCCCAGGAAATCCATTGGAGATTAGAAAACATGATACTTTGGTATATATGAGGTACAATCAATTTTGGGATACATCATTATTTAGGGGGTACTCCATTGTTTGTTGGCTTAATTGATTATGCTTTATTAAACATAATCCTAACCAAATGCTTAGCCCATGAGTATACCAATTTTTGTGCTCCTGTGGAAAATATTACATAGGTCAAATGGGAAGATCATTCAAAGAACATAATAAAGAGAATAAAATTGACACCACCCACAATTGGATCTCTAAATCAACTATTGTCAAACACTTATTTAAATCCTAACACCTACTTTGTTTTTAACAAAGGAAAATTCTAGCTTCATCCCCTTATTACTCCTCTCACCTCATTCGAGAATCTTTTGAGATAAAACAAACATCCTAATAACTTTAATCATGAAGATGGCTACAAACGTAGTGAATCCTAGAAGCCCACCATTCATCACCTTGATGATTATGCATCTTCTTTCTAGATTGTATTCATCTGACTAAAACCTTTTATATATGAAGAGTTATTCTCCTTGTAGCTTTCTGGTTCTTTTCCTTTTTGTTTCTCATAATTTGTCTTCCTCTATCTCGCATCTATGGTTTTCCTTTTTTAATTATTTTCCATCTATTTTCCTTGTTTTCTTATTCATTATAATATATTTTCATTATTTTTGTCATTTTTACTATCTCACTTTGGTAAATCCATGTTTAATTTATTATTTACACTCATTTCTCATCTAATCTTAACAACTGATTCAATAATTTATTATTTAATCTTCAATGGTAAACTGCTAATCTTTCCCTACCCCAACAGCCTTTTCTAACATATAAGCTTCATATTTCCTTGATGATGGGTGGAATGTCCACTCGAAATGTTGGACGTTTCAAAACTTCTTACATAGTATTTATCCAGAAATTTTGTCTACCCTTATGATTGGGTTTGAAACTCTAATGATCATAAGTCTACTATAGGTTACTTTTTTATTCTTAGTTCTAGACTTGTCACTTAGACTGGTAAGAAGCAACATCCCCTTTCTCTTTCTTCAACAAAACTAGAGTATTAAGAAGCAATCAGTGCAATCCAAGTAGTCCCTTGGCTTTAGTAGATCCTTTTAGAGTTTGGATTCCCACAATAACATCCGACCACACTCTATTAAGCTCACCAAATATCCAATTCAACTTCAATGTAGAAAAAAAATTGATCTACACATACACTTTATTAGGAAGCTTCTTGAGGATCGCACTATTGAAGTGTTTTGTTGCTCTATAGATGATCAAGTTGAATACATCTACACAGAATATCTTAGAGAAGTGAATTTTTCCAAACTTCAATCTATGTTAGGATTTTAAGAGTTATCATTAGAGGGGATAGGCTCTAATGCTTCCTTACTTTCCCTGTCGTGTCACCTTTCTAAATTCTTCAATCCCATCCCAGCTTTCCCCGTCATGTCATCTTTATAAATTCTTCATTCCTATTCCATTTTGAGAAGAGATGTTAAGATATTTATACACATTTGTAAGTACCTTACTACATAACCATACTCTTTTGTATTGTACTATAAAAATTTAAATAATATAATTTCTTTTTTTGATATGTAGAAATTGAGAAGGAAAAAAAAACGTCTTTAATGACCCAACAAAACACAATTCAGATTCCATTTAAACCACACATAAGAGAGATTCAAATAATCCATAGTCGTAAGTTGTATAATTATATGCTTATAGAGGTAGGCTAAAACGTTGTCAGAAACAAAACCACGCAAACATACACATGCCAATTAAACACCCTAATTGCATCACATTTTTTTTATACCTTCTTATTGGAGGCTATATTGTAATCAAAGTCAAATTAGTTTGACTTTAAATTTTCCTAGTCTAAGGGTGACTACACAAAGTTGGTGGACATTAAAGTGGTAATGGGGTGAGCAAGAATGTGCACTTGTTGGAATGCATGCATGTTTATAGGAATGCACACATGTTCTTCTTGTGATAGTTTTGGAAAACCCTGAACCTCCACTCATCAAAACACATAGGCACATTGCCAAGAACGCATGTGCATTCTCAAGAACATGTGTGTGTTCCTGAGAAACATGTGTACAAGAAAATGTGTGTGTTCTTAAAAAAAATTGAAATAAAAATAACACATGTGCGCTTTAGGAATACACATGTGTTCCTAAAGTGTTTGTGCATTATTAAGAACAGGAAGGCATGTGTGTTCCTATTAACATGAAATATCTCTCTATCCCCCCTCTCTCTCTACACCCTCTCCCCCCCCTCTCTCGGGATCTCTCTCCCTCTATCCCTCCCTCTTCCCCCCTCTCCCTACCGCCATCTATCTTCATCTCCCTCTCCAACCACTATCTCCCTCTCTCACTCATTGTCTTCCCACCTCCCTCTCCCTCTCCCTTTCTATATGCCCCCTCTTCCCTTCACTACTTGTCTCCTTCTTCCCCTATCTCTGTAACTCATCATTCCCCCCCCC
>ML783863.1:269917-293302 GCA_009831015.1 Picea engelmannii | reverse complement strand
GGGAGGAATGTGGAGAGAGGACGAAGAGAGTGAGTGGGGTAGAGAGAGATCCGGTGGGAACAATGGGGGAGAGGGCGGGGAGGAAAGAGAGACCCAAGGAAAAGGGGGAAGGTAGTGGGGAAGAGGGGGAAGAGAGAGAGGGAGATGAAGAGAGAGAGAAGGGGGGAGAGTCAGCAAGGGATTGGGAGAGTGAGGTCAGAGAGAAAGAAAGGAAGATAGAGGGAGGGAGGGAGACGGGCACATAGGGGGGAGAGAGAGAGAGAGAATTGATTTTTGTTAATAGGAATGTGCCAGCATTCATGTTGCTAACAACACACTCACACTTGAAGTGTGTGTACGTTCCCAAAACATGCATGCATTCTTTGAATTTCAATTTTTTTCGGGCGGGAGTGACAAATCTAACATACGTTTTTGCTGAGTTGGTTGTTGTCTTGGATTTAGGATCAGGATGACAAACCTAGTGGTTCAGTCTACAAATACATAAAAACCTCCATTTTTATGAATTCCTCTCCATATCTTTGTTTTTTGTTTTATTTTTCTATAGGCTACATAATTCATTTATTGGCAAAACTAAAGACACTGATAGAGTTGGTTGTGCAGATTCCAAATATATATTTTTTGTTAAATTAATAATGCTTACTATTTTAAAATTTATTTATTTTGACATATATATAAATCCTAGAATACATACCTCTCTTATTTGTGCTATAATATTTTGTGTACAATCTAAAAAAGGAAATTATTTTGATCATGTTAAAATTTCCAAAAAATACTCAGCACAAGAAAAACGAGTTTTCTACAAGTATACAAGTTTTTGTAATGAAATTTCGTTGTTAAAGTACTCAACACCTACATTCCATGTTTTTCCAAGTTTGCATTGCCACTAACCCCTCATGAGACACCATCATTAGCTTGCACTCACCCCAAATGTTCTATCTTTTGGCGTGTTTATGGGCATATTTTCGGATCAATTTAGCCCCAAATCTTACCAAAATTTGTTCTTGAGAGAGTTTTTAATAGTGTTAAATCTACATTCAAAAATGCAATTTAAACAACAAAAAGTAGAGATTTCACTAAGATTTATTTCCATGGATTCAAATAAAAAAAATTAAAAACTTCAAATATTTAAAGTACACCTCTTCAATTACTTGTTTTAATTTTTTAATCTTAGTTTTAATGTTTTTTTTTTAAATGTTATATTTATATTCATATTAAATTAATCTTTTTGAATATTAAAAACTAGTTTTCAATTTTATTTTTTTCTTTATTTTAAATCAATTTTCAATAAAATAAAAAATTTAAATGTTGTATTTATATTTGTATTAGAACTAATTTTTTGAAATATTAAAAATGAATTTTCAAACTTATCAAATTTTATTTTTTCTAGATTTTGAATAATAATTATAATTGATTAAACAATTTTTTAAAAGCTATAATATAATTTGATATTACCTTAAAAAAAAAATAATACACTCAGTAAGTCCATACATTTGTCCCGAAGCTTGAGCTGCCAACAAAGGAATCTACGTTGTCTGACAAAATTGTCCCCAGTGCGCTACTACAGAGGAGTATGCCACTACGGAATGAGGACTGGGCGATTGATGCTTTCCTACGCTGACAGTAGCTGCTGAGGAGTGGAGCACATATCCAGCAATAGACCGACCTTTTGATCTAGCATCTCCATCCGGTGTCGCTGGTCCGGATGTCGAAAATTAATTTTAAGTGGTCCTCTGTAGGAAAGCAGGTGTGCTGTCCATCGTAGTTGGCTTAGATGGGGCATTGGACTGGGCCATGCCTCGAAGATTTGGGACTTGTTCTTCAATCTTATTTGTAGGCTCGCTTGGAATTGGAGGATTCGGAACCCCTTTAGTGTCTCCATGCTATGGCTTGTCCCCAAGTTCATATCATTCAACCATGCGACCCTATTCCATACCTTCATCCAGAGTTTACGACCAGGCCTACCTGTCATCAAGGGGCGTAGATTGGCCCTGAAAATCGTCATCTTTGGTCTTCATACTCCCGGATATGTTGATCCTGTCACTGGCTTAAGCTGAAGGCCTGCCTCTTCCGGACGCAAAACTACGAAAAGGACCCGAACCCCTGCGCACATATGCTCTCTCACGCGGCACAGGAGGAATGAGAGTGCTCACTGCTCGAGAGAGGGAGATGGGCGACAGTGCGAACCGGATGTGAGGAGCGAGAGAATGACAATTCAAATGTATAAATTATATATAATGTATACATTAAATTAATACATTATATATATATATATAATTAATTTAATGTATAAATTAAATTAATAATGTACAAAAATATTAATTAATTAATTAACATATTATTAATAATTTACATGGTTAAAGTATTAATATCATAATAAAGTAATACATTATTAAGTATTATACATTAATTGAAAATGATCTTGATTGTATGGTTGATACTTATCATGGTTTTTTATGGTCATTAAATCATAAATTCTAAATACATTAATGAATATATCAAATGCATTCAATACATTAAATGAATTAATAAATACATTACTAAAGTAGTAATACATTAAAAATAGATTATTACATTAATGTAATGTATAAATTAAAGTAATAATTTACATTGATGTAACATAATAAAATACTAATATATTAATAATGTAATGTATTAATTAATTAATACATTAATACATTACTAAAATATTAGTACATACATAAATAATACATAATTAAATTAATAATACATTAATATAATGTATTTATTAATATTATTAATAAACTAAAAAATTAATATTTATATTAAAACATTAATATTAAAGTAATAAAACATTTAAAAAGTATTAATATTTTAATAATACATTATTAAGTATTATTGTCTTAATAAATACATTATTAATATTTAATACATTAATTGATAATGACCATTTCAAATGTAGTTGACCATAATCATGGTTTCTTATGATTGACCCTCACCATGATTAATTTTGGTAAACCTTGGTTGACTTTCAGAAGGAAAGGTTAACTATGGTTGACATGGTTAATTATGGTTGACCATGATCATGGATAATCATGGTTGACCATGGTTGAGCATGACTATGGTTAATTATGGTTGACCTTGGATTACCATGATCATGGTTAATAATGGTTGAGTGTGGTTGGCCATGGTTGACAATGGTTAACCATGTTTGACAATTGTTGTCCATAGACAACCATTGTTTACCATGGCTGTGAGTATGGATGATATTAATAGATAAATGTATATTGTAATGTATTAAGTAATTAATGCATTAACATATTAATAATGTATTTACTAGCAACAAGAAGTAAAAAGTGGTTGATATAAGCTGATCGACGTATATCAACCACTTTTTACTTAATGTGGTTGTTGCTTGTTGATGATTTGCATGCATGGCCACAACAATAAACACATTTATACATTTTAAATGTAACCATTAAATATTAGTTAGTAATTAATAAATTATTATTTAAAATAAAATTATTAATTTTTTAGTTAGTATTATTATTAATTACATAATTTATTAAAAATAATGATAATAAATATATGTAATAATTTTATTAATAAATTTAAAAAAAAATTAAATAATAATCAATTAATAATAAGAATTTAATAATAATCAATTAATAATTATTTGTTTATAATTATTTATTTATAATTATTAAATAATAACAAATTATTATTTAATTAATTAGAAATTAGAAATGAATATTTATTAATTAATAATAATTAAATGATTAATTATCAATTGATTATCAATAATAAAATAAATATTAAATAACAATTATTTATAAAATAGAAAATTATATAGCATAAATAAAATAAGTTAAAACAAAATAAATACATTATTAAAATAATATATCAATAATCGAAAAAATAATTTATAGATTATAAATAGATTTAGCAAAAATAAAATAGTAAATAACAAAGATATTAATAAAGTTAATAATAATAATAAAGGATTACATGTATTAATAAGAAAATAATAACAAAATAAAGACATTCCTAAAATAATATATTAAGAATGCAAAAATATAAAAATAAAGTAAGAAAACATTAATAATGTAAAAATACATTAATGTATTAATTAATTAATACCTTTCTGCAATGCATAAAAAAATATCACAATATACAAATAAAGTAAGAAAACATTAATAATAATAATAATAAAGTATTAAGAAAGTAATAAAAAATATTTAATGTGGTTGTATGTAAATAAATGGTGTATTAATATATTAATGTATTACTTTAATACAATATATAAATTTAAAAAATGTAATGTATAAATTAATTAATACATTAATGCATTTTTAACTAATACATTGTTAAAGTATTAATACAGAAATAAATTAATACATTAATAATATATTATTAAAATAATAAAACATTAACACAAATATTATTAATGTATTAATACATTAATACATTTATTGAAAATGATTGTGGTTGATTATAGTGGACTATCATCATAGTTTCTTATGGTCATGACTATGAATGACATTCATGTATATTGTAATGTATTAATTTGATTAATTAATAAATTAATACATTTTTAATAAATACATCACTAAAGTAATAACATGGTATTATATTAATATAATGTATAAATTAAAGTATTAATTTACATGAGAATATATAATATAATGTATTAATTAAGTAATACATTTATACAATATTAATTACTACATTGTTAAAGTATTAATATAATAATAAAGTAAAGGATTAATAATACATTTTTAAGTAATAATAATAAAAAATATTTCATACATTTAATACATTAAATAAATCAATAAATACATTAGTAAAGTATTAATATATTAATATATAATGTAACATATTTAATTATTAATAATTTAATAATGATTTAATAAATACATTCCTAAAGTATTAATGCCTTAATAAATATATTACTAAATACTAAAGTACTAATACATTAATAAAATATTATTTAAGTATTAATACAATAATACGTTCATTGAAAAAGATTATGGTTGAGTATGGTTGAGCATGACCATGGTTTACTTTGGTAGACCTTGGTTGACTTTGGGAAGGAAAGGTTGGCTATGGTTGACCATGGTTGTGCTTCATCATGGTTGGGTGAGGTTGACCATGACCATGGTTGACTATGGTTGATCAAAGGTTATTATGGTTGAACATGTCCATGGTTGACCTTCGTTCACCATGTGGATCTCATTATGGTGGGCCATGTTGATTATGTTCATCGTAGTTTACTATGGCACTACTGCATTGCAATGTTGATCATATTTTGTTCGTCAAATTGCGMCATCATRTTTTGTTCGTCACATGCCAACTTTCATTTTTGTTCATCACATTGTGAAATCATCTTTTGTTCATCACATGTCAACATAAGGTTTTGTGCATCACATTGTGACATTAGATTTTGTTCGTCACTTGACATCGTAAGGTTATGGTCATCGAATTACGACAAAGGTTTATGTTTTTCACGATATGGAATTGGAATAGGTTTGTCATAGTTCGATAGTGGGTTATGTTCGTCACATTGCGACATTGGAAAATGTTTGTCACATCAACACATTGGGTTATGTACATCAAATTGTGACAATAGGTTGTCTTTGTCTGATTGTAACGTTTGGAAATGTCTATCACATTGCATTTGTCCCATTACAACGCCAATTTATGTTCGCTCGATTGCGATATTTGTAATTGTCTATCACATTGTGACATGTGTATATGTTCATCACAATGTGAGATGCATATATGTTCATTGCATTGTGATGTTACTAAGTTTGGTAGATTGCATTGTTACTCTGTTCGACACATTTTGATGTTTGGAAATGTTTGTCACATTGGGGCATTTGTATATGTTCGACACATTATGATGTTTGGAAATGTTTGTCACATTGGGGAATTTGTATATGTTCGTCACATTGTGATGTTACTATGCATGGTAGATGGTAACTTTACAATGTTTGACACATTACGATGTTTGGAAATGTTTGTCACATTGATCCAAATATGTTTGTCACAATGCGACATTACGATGTTTGGTAGATTGCAAGTTTACTATGTTTGACACATTGCGATGTTTGGAAGTGTTTGTCACATTGCGATGTTAGGATATGTGCGTCACATTGCAACATGAGGAAATGTTTGCCATATTACGACAACAGGGTTATGTGGGAGACATTGCAACATGTATTTATGTTCGTCACATTGTGACATGTATTTATGTTTGTCACATTGTGATGCTACTATCCACATTGCGACGACATGCCTATTTTCGTCAGATTGTGACGTCACTATGATTCGTAGATTACAATGTTACTGTGTTCATAACATTGTGACGTTACTGTGTTCATCTTATTGAAACACTATATTTTCATCACATTGCAATGTTATGTGTTTTTCACAATGCGACTTTATTATGTTTGGTAGATTTCAATGTTACTATGTTCAAGACATTTGGAATTTTGGAATTTTTTTCCGCATTGTGACTTTGCAATAAGTGCGTCACAATGGAGCATCAAAAAATGTTCATCACATTGAGACGATAAGATGATGTGCGACACAATGCGATGACATGCATATCCACATCTATATATGTTCGACACATTGCAACATTTGGAAATGTTTGTCACATTGCGACGTCACTATGTTTTGTAGATTGCAATGTTACTATGTTCATAACATTATGACCTTACTATGTTCGCCATATTTCAACACTATATTTTCAGCACATTGCAATGTTATGTGTTCGTCACAGTGTGACTTTACTATGTTTGATAGATTTCGATGTTATTATGTTCAACACATTACAAAATTTGGAATTTTTTGTCACATTACAACTTTGCAATAAGTGTGTCACAATGAAACATCAACAAATGTTCATCACATTGCAACGATAAGATGGTGTGCGACACAATGCGATGACATGCCTATCCACATTGTGACATTAATATGCTTGGTAGATTTTGTCACATTACGACTTTGCAATAAGTGCATCATAATGAAACATCAACAAATGTTCATCACATTGCGATGATAAGATGATGTGTGACACAATGCGACGACATGCCTATCCACATTGTGACATTAATATGCTTGGTAGATTGAAAAGTTAATTTGTTTAACACATTGCGATGTTTGGAAATATTTGTCACATTGCGACGTCCATATATGTTCATCAAAATGCGACATTATGATGTTTGGTAGATTTCAATTTTACTATGCTCCACACATTACGATGTTTAGAAGTGTTTTTCACATTGCGACGTCAGGATCTGTGCATCACATTGCAACTTGAGGAAATGTTTTCCATATTGTGATGACAGGGTGGTGTGGGACACATTGTGACATGTATTTATGTTCCTCACATTGTGACATGTATTTATGTGTGTCACATTGTGACACTACTATCCACATTGCAACAACATGCCTATTTTCGTCAGATTGTGACATCACTATGTTTTGTAGATTGCAATCTTACTATGTTCACAACATTGTGACCTTACTATGTTCGCCATATTGCAACACTGTATTTTCATCACATTGCAATGTTATGTGTTCGTCACAGTGCGAATTTAGTATGTTTGGTAGATTTCAACGTTACTATGTTCAACACATAGTGACGTCATTGTCTTTTCTTTGTATGTATTATTTTCTATTTATATTTAATATTGAAATAAAATTTTATCTAATTTTTATTTTTTTTTATGTCTAGAGGAATCAACTGCTACCACTATAACCTCCTGGTGTTCCCACGAGGCCCCATACACAACACACATTGTAAGTCGAGGGGATTTGAACTCGAAACCTCATGGAACTTCATTTTCACGGCACTTGCCAACTGAGCTACCCCCCCGAGGGCATGTTAAGTCTTTCTTGATATAATAAATGAAATCAAATAAATAATATTGATATTGTATTTTTCTTAATCAAATAATTAATATTGATATTATATTTTTCTTAATATAATAAATGTATTCAAAGTTTCTTATATTATTATTTTTTTGTTTATATAATGTGTTTTTTTTGTTGATACAATAAATGCAGTCACGATGTCTATTTCTCATATAATATGCGATATTGTCTATTTCTTGATGTTATGTATTAACATTTTTTGTAATAAGTGATAAATATAATGTTTTTTCTTGATATAATAATGTGTTTTTTTATATAATAATCTTAATCAAATATTAATGTCTTTCTTAATCAAATAATAAATATAATGTATTTTTCTTAATATATGAAAGTGATTTTCTCCATATAATAGTAAACAACCATTAATAATTACAATTAATATTGATATTGTTTTTTATATAATATAATAATATAATAATATTTTATTTTTTAAATATAATAAATGGAATCAAAATTTATTTTACATAAAAAAGTTTCATTTCATATATTTCATATATTGTAATCAAATATTAATAATTAATATTATAATGTTTTTCTTAATATAAAGTAATAATATATTAATCAAATAATCAATATAACCCTAATCCTAATAAACCCTAAAATATTAAAATAACCCTAATCCAATTTTTGTTATAATGTTATCCTTTCTTCACTAAAATTGGAAACCTAAATTAAGTGGGAACTTATTGTACAATTGAGGTGTAGTTACAAAATCATGGTTTCAAGGACAGTCGTCACCAAATTCTTGGCAACGTTGTAACCATCTATGTATTTGTAACCGTAGTGGAAAACTCTGCAAATGCCAAGAGAAGGTTTCTTGCAAGAGATGGAAACATTGTTGTCGGGTCTCATTAACTCCCAATTTATTTCTTTGATTAAGTGATCGACCATAGCATTGATACAATTGAGAGAATCTTCCTAAGTCAATCCAGGATTGTCTTTCATATAGCACGATATAGACGAAGCTTCTTCTCCACGCACGTTGTTCACCTGCATTCACCATGCCAATCTCACTATCATCTGTATTACAATTCTAAATTAAAATCAATAATCAATAAATGTAGAATTTATTTGATTTGATATAAAATTTTACTTAAAATTGAAAATTTTAAATGGAAACTAAATTATGAAAAGACATATTTATTTGATCTGGCCTTGTCTTGAATTATGATTAATTAGTGATCGATGATTAACAATTTGTTTTAATGGTGCAGCGAGGATGGGTGTGACGTTCGCGGGTATTTTGTGTGGTCTCTGTTGGACAACTGGGAATAGGCAGCGGGTTAGACTTCCAGATTTGGGCTCTACTTTGTTGACTACAAACACAACCTCACCAGATATCCCAAAGCTTCTGTCCAATGGTTCAAATGCTTTCTCACCAGATAGATGACCTATTTATTATTAAACATTTCCTTTCCTTTATTGCCTTATTTACATAGACATTCATACATTTACCTATTTATTTATTAAATTTGTTCCAGCAATAAATGCCACTTCACGGGCATATTTGAGTTGTAATGTTCGACAAAATCCTAGTGGTGTAGCCATGAACAATAAATTGTTTATTCTATTTGGAGTGGATATCGTGAATGTCATTTCATTTCCATATGTATTCTTTTAGGGTAACTGATTGGACTGTCATTTGATGTCATTTCATTTCACACTTTGGATTAGATAACACAATCATATATTTTTCAATGCTACAACTAATCCGTGATCCCACCCAGCCGTATAAACGAAAGAAATAATATGATTTGTTTGGGATGGTGTCTTTCTTTTGTCATATCGTTTCCCTATATATAGCGTCACACTTGGACTCTTGGAGGTCATATCTCTGTACACATCGTCACACTTGGGCTCTTGGAGAGCGGTAACTAAGACCAACACCAAACAAATTACTATTGCAGGTAAACGACGAAATAAGACATTGCATTTCACTGTATTTACTATTTTCCCATTTCTAAATGTACATGTACCATAGCCTTCAACCAGAAAATCCTTTATGTAGCTTAGAGTCTTACCTTACAACATAACATTGTTACTGTAGAAAAAATGGGGAGAATATGATGAATTAAATCAAAATTCTTGGGTGTCTTAAGCTTTTATAATAACTTTGTGTTGCCTTCTATCCAGAGTGTTTTGATTGACCAAATGATTGTATTKAGTGATTGAGAATGAGTAAATATGATTGTATTCACTGATTGAACAACGTCATATGGCCCGACATATATATTAACATATATTCAGATCCATCCATCTTCAGCCCGGACCTTATATTAAGGTTTTGAATTTCTGTCAACATATATGGATCTATGCAAGTAGTATTTGTGCATTCAACTAAACAAAATCAAAGTTTTGAAATTTTAATATATCTTTAAGATAAGGAAATAAAATTGGATGTGACACGAAGAAATAATAAGCCTACTCATATATAGTGTTTGTCCAAATAATTCGATGTAGATTCTTGCTTCCAGTCTTGGCAGATTTGTGTGCCAAGCATATTCGAGTTATGTGTGAGGCTGTCAGTATGTTTTATACTGATTAGAGACTTGATACTTGATGAAAATAACCACAAAGAAGTGAATTGTGCTTGCTGAGAAACCTACAAAAGTTGCGCCAACATGAATATATGCACCTGAATAATTCTATACACATGTCTAGCGATACAAGTTTCTAGAACATCTGAAATTGAAAAAAAAACGTAAAAGAAAACAACACATACACATGAAATATTAGTGATCATGGCATTACCTGTGTATCCGACCAGCTCAACCAATAGTGTAAAATCGTGGAAAACCAGCTACAACAACCTTAGGATTGATTATTCCCCACTGATGCCCAATCCCGATCCTGGATGGAAGCCAATCTATAGCATGTCTCGTGGCCGTACTTCTGTTAATGTTGTTGGCCGGTAATTCCAATGACGACTCCCTTCCACCCAGAATCGAGTAGCTAAGGGCAGTACAGGAGAGAGCTTCGACTTCTTTCGGGGGGATTTTGAAAAGGTTTTAAGGGGATTTGATAGAGGCAATGAATGACCGACTCGTTGAGTATTGTAAATACGTTATACTGGTTGAAAGAAAACTGTGAACTAAGTGAAAGGAATTTAAAACATGTAATAATTGGTAATGAACCTCCTCGCTCCTTTGTTGATGTGCACTCGCTCATTTGTTGATGCGCACTCGCAATCGTTTCATATTCTCCATGGAAATCATGGCCGACACATCAAACACGCATGGAGAGGAGGCTGGAGGTTGAAACGCTTCACTTCACATCCAGGCGGCCATACCTATCCGCCCAGTAACAATAATTTAGTAAATTGTGGCCAGCTTAACAGATTATCTCTTAATCACTGAACGTGCCAATCTAGTTGTGAGCAAGTAATTTTTTAATCTTATTTAGTAAATGTAAAAAAGTAATCACATAAACGTACGTCTTTATAAATGAGAAGAAGTTAATTTATCAAAATCTCATCCATTGATTAGAGAGGACGACGAAGAATATGCTAGCATCTTCAATTGCCAACCCTAAGATTGAAATTTATGATTAAAAGGTTGATTAATCCACCGATTCCAATAGGGGGGATGCCTATCGGCGTAATTAATATTATTAATACAGTAAGACATTAATATTAATATTTATGCTGAAAGGCATACACCTATTGACAATGGGCACAATTAATGATATTTTAACCTTATTTAACGTTAAAACCTAATGTGATGGTTATGCATTGAATATGCTGGCATATTCTTAGTCATCCTCCAAAATCAATGGATCAGATTTATTATTCATAACTTTCTTGCATTTATCAAGGAATCCATTAACATGTTTACTTTTTAACATTTACCTAATCACATTAAAAAATTACTGTAAGGATGTGTAATTGCCACGTTCCATTTATCAACCTAATGCAGTCAAACGTTTCATATTACCACAGACAGATTACCACAAACATTTTATATTAGGGGCATGCATTCTCAGTATAATATTGGGGGCATGCATTATCAGCCGCTACCTTCCGGTGTTCTCAGCCATGAGTTAGCGGCTGTGCTAGTAATATTAATATTAAAACATTAATAAACTAATAATAAACTAATAAATACATTATTAAAGTACTAATACCTTAATAAACACATTATTAAAGTAGTAATACATTAATATTACATTATTAATGTATTAATATATTAATTGAAAAAGAGTATGGTTGACTATGGTTTACCATGACCATGGTTAACTTTGGTAGACCTTGGTTGACTTTAGAAGGAAAGGTTGATTATGGTTGATATGGTTAATTATGGTTGACCATGACCTTGCTTGACCACGACCATGGATAATTATGGTTGACCTTGCTTCATGATGACTATGGTTATTTGTGATTGGCCTTGGATTACCATGATCATGGTTAATTATGGTTGACCATGACCATGGTTAACTTCCCTAGGCCTTCACTATGCATGACCTTCATTATGGTTGACTATGATTGACTATGGTTAACCATGTTTGAATTTTTTTTTTCTATAAATGAACATGGCTAGCCATGACCATGACTATGGATGACATTCATATATTAATATGAATGTATATTGTAATGTATTAGTACAATATTAATTAATACATATATTCATTACTAATACATTAAAACATTAATAAAATAGTAATACAATTTTAAAGTATTAATGCATTAATAATACATTAATGTATGTAATGTATAAATTAAAGTATTAATTTACATTAATGTGTAATTAATGTGTAATGTAACTTATTATTTAATTGATACATTAATATTGTAATGTATTAATTTATTAATACATTATTAAATAATACATTGCTAAAGTATTAATACACTAATCAAGTAATACATTAATAAAGTAGTAATGCATTGGCTTTACTCACCTTATTAATACATTGTTAAATCATTAATACATAACCTTACTAAATAACAACATAGCGTATGTATTAATATGGTATTAATATGGTCACAAATATATTAAAACATTATTAATTTATAAATTAAACATTAATATTAAAGTATTAATACATCAAATCACTAATAAAATATTAATACATAAATAATACATTAGTAAAGCAATAATAAACTAAGACATTAATAATACATTATTCAAGTATTATTACATTAATAATACATTATTAAAGTATTATTACATTAATACATTAATTGACAATCACCATTGTCAATTTTGGTAGATCTTGGTTGACTTTGGAAGGAAAGGTAGATTATGGTTGACATGGTTAATTATGGTTAACCGTGACCTTTTTTTACCATGACCATGGATAATTATGGCTGAGATTGGTCGATCGTGACAATGGTTAATTGTGGTTGACCTTAGATTATGAAGATCGTGGTTAATTATGTTTGACCATGACCATGACTATGAATGACATTAATACATTCATGTATATTGCAATGTATGAATTAATTAATGCATTAATACATGATTAATTAATATATTACTAAAGTATTAATAGATTAAAACTTTAATAAAATAGTAATACATTTTTAAAGTATTAATACATTAATAGTGCACTCTATTAATTTATTAATATTTTATTAATTAATACATTGTTAATTTATTATTACAATAATCAAGTAATACATTAAGAATACATTAATACAGTAGTAATACATTGACTTTACTCACCTTAGTAAGACATTACTAAAGTAATAATATATAAGTTTAGTAAATACCCTAGGTCAAATATAGCCTTAGTAAATAGCCTAGGTTTAACATAACCTTCGTAAAGTATTAAAACATAGCCTTAATAAAGTACTAATACATAGCTTTGGTAAATAGTCTGGGTCAAACATAGCTTAGATAATAATATGGTATTAACACATAGTATTAATACCTTCATAATGTGATGACAAGGTCATGGCCTTGTTGTCATGAGGCTATGTTTGTCACATTTTGACGACAAGGCTATGTTCAACACATTGTGACGACAGGATATTTGCGTCACATTGCGACGACAAGACATTTGTGTCACATGACCATGGTAAATTGTGGTTGACCTTGAATTACGATGATCATGGTTAATTATGGTTCACCATGACCATGGATAACTTCCATTGACATTCACTATGGTTGACAAAGGCGAACCATGTTTAACCATTGTTGTCCATAGATGACCACAATTGGCCATGACCATGACTATGGATGACATTAATACATTAATACATTGCTAAGGTATTAATTTACAATGATGAAGTAATACATTAATAATACATTAATAAAGTGATAATAATTGACCTTACTAACCTTAATAATACATTACTAAAGTATCAATACATAGCCCTATTAAATAGCCTAGGTTAAACATAGCCTTAGTAAATATCCTAGGTTGAACATAGCCTTAGTAAATAGCCTAGGTTAAACATATCCATAGTAAAGTATTAATACATACCCTTAGTAAATGGCCTAGGTTGAACATAACCTATGTATTAATATGGTATTAACACATAGTATTAATATCCTGACAATGTGATGATAAGTTCATGGTCTTGTCATCATGAAGCCATCTTCATCACATTACGACAAGAAGGCTATGTTCGGTATTGACAATGGTTAACCATGTTTGACCATTCTTGTCCATAGACGACCACAATTGGCCATGACCATGACTATGGATGACATTAATACATTAATACATTGCTAAAGTATTAATTTACACTAATGAATTAATACATTAATAAAGTAATAATACATTGAAATTACTCACCTTAGTAATACATTACTAAAGTATTAATACATAGCCTTATTAAATAGCCTAGGTGAAACATAGCCTTAGTAAATAGCCTAGGTTAAACATATATGTAGTAAAGTATTAATACATAGCATTTGTAAATGGCCTAGGTCAAACATAACCTATGTATTAATATGGTATTAACACATAGTATTAATATCATCTTATTGTGGTGACAAGTTCATGGCCTTGTCATCACAAGGCTATGTTCATCACATTGTGACAACAAGGCTATGTTTGCCACATTGCAACAACAAGATATTTGTGTCACATTACAACGAAAGGATGTTTTTGTCACATTGCGAAGATGAGGCTATGTTGGTGACTTTGAGATGGTGGGGCTATGTTCATCACATTGCGACAACAAGGCTATGTTCATCGCATTGCGATGACACTATATTTGCATCACATTGTGATAACATGATATTTGCATCACATTGTGATGACAGGATATTTTCATCACATAGTGACGAAGAGGTTTTTTTCATCATATTGAAAGGACAAGGCTATGTTCGTCACATTGCGATGACAAGGATATTTTCATCAGATTAACACGACAAGGATATGATTGTCACATAGTGACGATAAGACTATGTTTATCACATTGAGATAAAAAGGAAATGTTCATGACATGATGATGACAATATATTTTTCACATTGCGACAACGAGGCTATGTTCATCACATTGTGACAAGAAGGCTATGCCCATCACATTGAGATGATAAGGAAATGTTCATCGTATTGCAATGTTGGGGCTAGTGTCATCGCATTGTGATGACACTATATTTGCATCACATTGCAATAAGATGATATTTTCATCAAATTGTGATTATAGGATATTTTTGTCACATAGTGACGATGATGATATTTTCATCATATTGCAAGGACAAGTCTATGTTCGTTATATTGCGACGAAAATGCTATGTTCATCACATTAACATGACAAGGCTATGATTGTCACATAGTGACGATAAGGATATGTTTATGACATTGAGATGACAAGGGTATGTTCATGACATTATGATGAGAGTATATTTGTGTCACATTGCGAGGAGAAGTTTATTCTCATCACATTGCGATGATAAGGAAATGCTAAGATCACATTGTAATGTTGGGCCTATGTACATCACATTGCAACAACAGGGCTATGTTTGACACATTGCAAAGTTTTTATGTTTCTGAAATTGTGATGCTACTATGTTCGTCAAATTGCAACATTATTATGATTGACATGTTGCAATGTCTAGTTTTGTTTGTCATATTGCAACATTGGGTTATGTTTGTCACATGACAATGTGGTTTTATGTTTGACACATTACAATGGAAGTTTTGGCCAAGTTTTTTAAAAAAAAATCGAACAATTTTTTTCCTTTATCACAAATATAGGAACTTTGAACTCATGTGACATATTACATAGAAGGAAACTTAGAATCATACTTGTTGTAACGACATTGATAACAAATCATCTTTAATTTAACAACCGATAATTTTTACTTGTTCTAAAGACATTGATAGAAAATCATCTTGAACTTTGTAGATGATGAATTATACTTGTTCTAAGGACATTGATAGCAAATCATTTATTAATTTATGCTTGTTATAATAACATTGACATCAAATCATTTGTTAGTTTGAAGATGATAAGTTATATTGTTATAAGGAAAATGATGAAAATTCTACTTGATCTATACATTACAGATAATGACTTTTATTTCTTCTAAGAACATTTAAAGGAAATCAACTTGTTTAATACATTGTGGATGACGATTTATACTCATTCTAAGGACATTGATAGAAAATGAACTTGGAATTTGGTGACTATTTATTATTGTTATAAGGGCATTTAAATACACCACACATGGATCATAGAATGTATACATTTCACCATGACACAAAATATGACCATTATACATCCATATATAATTTGTATATATTTTTCATTGATTTTATTTGTCATATATCAAAAAAAAGTATTTCCCCAAAATAAATTTCACTAGAATAAAACCCATATTTAATACAATGTAAAACTTAAAATATTAATTTGCATTAATTAATATACAATGTAGTTTATTAATTAATTGATACATTAATAATATAATGTATTAATTAATTAAAAAAATTATTCATTAATTAATAAATTAATATCCTTTGATAAAGTAATACTAAACTAACAAAATAATAAATCACTAATACATAATTAAAACAATAATACATTTAAAACATTAATAATATTATATTAAACTACATTAAATTTAATACATTATTAGCATTAATAAATATATTAATATAATATCAATAAATTTAAAATTGTTAAATTATTATTTTTTAAATTATGTTATTTTATTAAGAGCACCTACTCCTGTTTTGCCACTGATCCCCTACAACAATACCGAGAAAACAAATACAAATAAGAGTACCTCTAACCTAACTCTAAATTAACTAACTAACTATATATATATATATATATATATATATATATATATATATATATATAAATTAAAAAATTAAATTATTATTTTTTAAATTATGTTGTAATATTTTTATTATTGAACACGGCCAACCTATATAGTTAGCCATCTAAGTTTGTTTTAGTTTGCATTCAAACAAGTAGTTAGGGATGTCTTAAAGTTTATTTCTATTTTGGTTTTGAAGTGATAGGTATACCTTTGCCTTTGGTTGTAGATTGTTACAATTTTACAAGTTTAATTGTATATATTGTTTTACTTTGATCTAATAATAGTTTGCAAGTTAAAATTTATTGGCAAAAAAAATTAATTTGAGGAAACTTAGAATCATCCTTGTTGTAAGGACATTGATAACAAATCATCTTTAATTTAACAACCAATCATTTTTAATTGTTTTAAAGACATTAATATAAAATCATCTTGAACTTTGTAGATGATGAATTATACTTGTTCTAAGGACATTGATAGCAAATCATTTATTAATTTATACTTGTTATAAGAACATTGACATCAAATCATTTGTTAGTTTGAAGATGATAAGTTATATTGTTATAAGGAAAATGATGAAAATTTTAATTGATTTATATATTACAAATAATGGCTTTTATTTCTTTTAAGAACATTTAAAGGAAATAAACTTGTTTAATCCATTGTGGATGACGATTTATACTCATTATAAGGACATTGATAGAAAATGAACTTGAAATTTGATAACTAGTTATTATTGTTATAAGAACATTTAAATACACCACACATGGATCATAGAGTGTATACATTTCACCATGACACAAATTATGACCATTATACATCCATATATAATTTGTATATATTTTTCATTAATTTTTTTTATCATATATCAAAAAAAAATTATTTCCCCAAAATAAATGTCACTAGAATAAAACCCATATTTAATACAATGTAAAACTTAAAATATTAATTTACATTAATTAATGTACAATATAGTTTATTAATTAATTGATAAATTAATAATATAATGCATTAATTAATTAATACATTATTTATTAATTAATAAATTAATATACATTGATAAAGTAATAGTAAACTAACAAAATAATAAATTAATAATACATAATTAAAACAATAATACATTTAAAAGATTAATAATAATATATTAGAATACATTAAATAATGCATTAATAACATTAATAAAATATCAATAAATTTAAAATTGTTAAATTATTATTTTTTAAATTAAAAAAATAAATTATTATTTTTAAATTATGCTGTAATATTTTTTTTATTATTGAACATGGTCAACTTATATAGTTAGTCATTTAAGTTTGTTTTAGTTTGCATTCAAACAAATAGTTAAGGATGTCTCAAAGTTTATTTTTATTTTGGTTTTGAAGTGATAGGTATACCTTTGCCTTTAATTTTGACTGTAGATTGTTACAATTTTATAAATTTAATTGTATATATTGTTTCACTTTGACTTAATAATAGTTTGCAAGTTAAAAAGGTCAGCGGAGGCGGCTGGATGGTAAAGAAGTTCTTGCAACGAAAGTCAGGTCTTGTGCTCAAACTTGACCAAGGACGTGGTCTAGCTGCAGAAAGCTTAACTGGGCCAAGCCCGCATACCTTTTTCCCCAGATGGGGTGACACGGAGGGAAATGCGGCCACATGGGAGCGAGACGGGGCGCGGTGTTAATGCATCCACCGGCTCACATCACCTCGCTCATTAACGTAACATGTATAAGTGCAGGCGCATTCAACAGCTGAGACCCCTCGCGCAAAGGAAGGGTACCCGCACTATCCAGCAAATTTTAATGGCGGAGGTGATGGTTGTAGTTATGGCAATTGGTATGGCCTTTGCACTCATTGTGCGACTTGCAAGTTCAGGTAGCAGGCCGCTCCCGTTTCTCTCCCATTCCAGCAGTTTCTCTCCCGTTCCACTGGAGCGGTGGCTGCTCTCGGCCACCTCGCCCACCCTCAACAACAATCTGACTCCAAGTGGCTGCTCTAGGATCATCCATTGGAACCTCACCATGCCACGCATCAGAGGGAAACCGCGAAGGGGAGCGGCGTGGTATACAACGGAGTCGCGACGCAAGCAGAAGGAGAATTTTGAAAAGGCAATGGAAATGGCTTCCAGGAGACACAGGGCAAGACCACGCATGCCTCCAATGGCGGTTGTCGAGGACGTGATCCTGAAAGGAGGCGTGGAAAGCCCTCCTGAGCACACCCTGTTCATGGTACCGGAAAATTGGAACTCGCGCTCGCATTTTGGCTCGGTTAGCACTCCACAGCTGGCTAGCGGCACGCGCAACCACGATGACATCAGTGTAGAGAGGTCTTACTCCCCCTGCTATGTGGAAGAAGAAGCTCCTCCCGAACCCACCATGGAAGCAGAGGGACACAAAACATAGGAAGCAAAAGCGGCCACCAGCGAGGAGTTTATGGACAGCCACCGCTTGGAACAACCACCTTCAGTTGACTGGGGATATCTCAATCTCGTCTTTGAGGTGAGAAATCTGTTAGAAGATCAGGTCTTCCGCATCGCGAGATTGGAGCAACAGCTCGACATGTTCTTTGCAGCGCATTCTAGAGCCATGCCAAAGAAACAATGCCCGACATGCGCGTGAGCTTACTCTTTTCCAGCAAGATGGAGGCATTCAGTGGTCGAAGACAATCAACCTGGTTTAGAGGTTATTTGATGTTCAGACCTAGACTTTGCTTGTGGTTTTGTTATTATAGTTTATTCCTTAGTACAGATAGCTATCAATATTTCTTAGTTCTAGGTGAATGAACCACTTTCATGCCTATGCCTACTAGTCCCAGTTTCCTTCGGGCGGGATGTAGTAGCATCAATTTTGTTAAATTTTGTTTATTTTGCAACTTTGGTGACATATGGACAAGGATGCCCATCTATCCTAGTTTCCTTCTCAGGCAAGACAACTGGCATCACCAACAACTATGTATTTTATCTATGATAATATAATAGGCTCCAAGCCTTTTTTACTTTAAAAAAAAAAATAGTTTGCAAGTTAAAATTTATGTTTCACTTTGACCTAATAATAGTATGCAAGTTAAAATTTGACCTAATAATAGTTTGCAAGTTAAAATTTGACCTAATAATAGTTTGCAAGTTAAAATTTATGTTTCACTTTGACCTAATAATAGTATGCAAGTCAAAATTTATTGGCATAGAAAATTAACTTGAGGAAGATAAAAATATATATTTTTCCAACTTTAGAGCGGTCACATTCTTAGTTTAGATCTCACTATTTTGTTGTATATGAAAACCGTTTTGAAAACCTTTTTGAATTATGATAAATTATTCATGTGTGATATATTGCAAGTCAAGATCTTCCTCAAAGCGTGAGTGAGTTATTAAGTTTTGAATTAGAAAATTAAATTATATTCAATAAAAAATTTAAATTCTTAGTTTTTAAATTATATTTTTTATTATTAAAAAAAAAATTCAAATACAAATAACCTTAACTCTACTATAAATTTAATATTTAATAACTTTAAATTTAATATTTAATATTAATAATTTTAATATGAATAAAGTAACCTTAATCTTACTCTAACCCTAATAACTATATATTTATTTTTTCACTTTTTTACATAAATTTGTATTTTTATTTTTGTCATTTTTCTCACATAAATTTGTATTTGTATTTGTATTTTTGTCATGTTTCTCATATAAATTTGTATTTCTCTGAAGTTGAGAGAACAGGCAAAGTCTACAATAATTTTCAAATCTGGAAAGCATGTAACTTGAGCATATAAATTCAATTCTGGAATGTCAAGATGAGAGAACAGGGAAAGTCTACAATTATATTCAAATCGGGAAAGAACATAACTTGAGCATCTAAATTCAATTCTGGAATGTGAAGATGAGAGAACAGGGAAAGTCTACAATTATTTTCAAATCTGGAAAGACTTAAATCAAAGACAGAGAAGCAAATGGAGCAGAGCACAGAAGGCTCACTCACTCAAAGGAATGGTGTAAACCAATTCAATTCACTAATGAAATCAGAGTACAATATATAGGTGAGATGTTCACAACAAACCAAATCCTAGATCCATGAAGTGTGGATCTCAAACCTCTCCATGCTAAATATAAACAGAACACAACAACCCAATCCCTAGCAATCTGCCTATCATTTYTACATTATTCCAACATACYCYCTTAATGTARAAATGGATTTTCTACAACMCCTAATTTCTGCCTAAGGACCTCAAAGTGAATCTTGCCAAYAGGTTTTGTAAATATGTCAGCAACATTATCACTTGTGTTACAATACATAAGTTCAATCTCCTTAGACTCRATMTTTTCTCTAACAAAGTGATGTTGCAGCTCAATGTGCTTGGTCCTTGCATGATAAACTGGGTTGTGTGCCAGCTTGACTGCACTTTGATTGTCACAATGTACTTTTGTGGGTTCTGTTTTCTTTTCTCCAACATCTTCTAGAATTCTCCTCAATTAGACAGCTTCACATGTTGCACTAGCCATGGCTTTGTATTCTGCTTATGTGGATGATAGAAAAACAGTTGGCTATTTCTTGCTACTCCATGATACTACTCCTGATCCAATGTTGAATGCATAACCTGTAGTAGATCTTCTGTAATCTGGATTTCCTTCCCAATCAGAGTCAGAAAAACCTACCAATTGAACATCAAACTTATCAGTATATAAAAGACCAAAGTTCATTGTCCCTTTCAGATATCTAAGGACCTTCTTTGCAGCCTTCCAATGGCTTTCATTTGGCTTGGCCATAAATTGACTAAGAATGTTAACTGCATATGATATATCTGGCCTTGTAGTAGTGAGATAATTCAAACTTCCCACCAACTGTCGATACAAAGTTCCATCTACATCCTTTGTTCCATCTTGAGTGCATAACTTCACAATCTGTTCTAAAGGAATTGCTAATACTTTGCAATCACTCATATTGAATCTATTCAATATCTCCTTTACATACTTACTTTGAGTGATCATAGTCTTGCCAGATTGTTTCCAAACCTCAAGTCCCAAGCAATAGTGTAGTTCACCAAGATCTTTCATTTCAACTTCCCGTGATAGTTGATTTTTGATTTCTGCAATCAACTTACATGCATTTCCTGTAATGATGATATCATCGAAACATAAATATATTAAACAAATATTTCCTTCCTTATCTTTCTTCACATAAAGATTAGGATAGATTAGGATCACTTTGACTTTTCACAAAACCTTTATGATTAAAGAAGGTATCAATCCTTATATACCATGACCTAGGGGCCTGTTTCAATCCATATATAGCTTTCTTTAATTTACATACAAGATACTCTTGTCCTTTCTATACAAAACCTTCAGGTTGTTCTAAGTACACTTCTTTTAATTCACCATTTAAGAAAGCTGATTTCACATCTAATTGATGGATTTTCCAATTATGTGCAGTAGCTAATGCAACCAGAATTCTAATTGTGTTTAATTTTGCTACTGGTGCAAAAGTATCCTCAAAGTCTATTCCCTCCTTTTGAGCATAACCTTTTGCGGCTAATCTAGCTTTAAATCTGTCAATGCTGCCATCTGGTTTAAACTTAGCTTTAAACAACCATTTACATCCTATGGGTGTTTTGTTCTCTGGTAACTCTGTTAATTCCCAAGTCTGATTCTTCATAATTGAGTTATATTCATCATTCATTGCTTCAACCAGGGGTGATTTTAAGAACCCCCCCCTAAATTTATATGTATAATAAATGGGCGAATCCCCATGATACATAGGAAAAATTAAGGGCTATTTTATCAATAATATAAAATGTATATATAATTTTTTGGCGAATATTTTAGTCAATTATATAATCTTGTAAAATATTGGCGAATATTTCACTGAATTATAAAATCTTGTAAAATATTGGCGAATCTTTCACTGAATTATAAAATCTTGTAAAATATTGGCCAGTGGTGTTGGGTAATATACTAAAGTAATAGTAATATACTAAAGTAATAGTAAATATGATATATATAATAGACATAATCTAAACTTTTTACATTTTAGCGTTTTTCAGCTGATATTTTTTAACCATATTTTAGTGTCCTGAATTCATTTCTACATTCAAAAATGCAATTTAAATAACAGAAAATTGTGACTTCATACAGATTCATGTTTCCAGATTTGAATGAAAAATATAAAACAATAGACAAGACCTATCTAACATCAACATAAAGTGACAACTTTTCCCAATACTAAACTGTATAACACCTCTCAAAGCAAATATAATTTATAATAAGATTTTGATTTTT
>ML783863.1:239769-254598 GCA_009831015.1 Picea engelmannii | reverse complement strand
TGTTATCTGAAATTATCTCTTTTTCAAGGCGTTGAGTACTTTTCCTAAGGTTTTTCTATGCTATATTGATGTTTGGTTCTTAACATCCAGCCACCAAATAATTCAAGAACAGTCTGCAACTTGAATTTCCAATTGACATAGTTCTCTCCATTCAATTTGGAAGCCTCGTTGATATATGTATCAGCCAAATGTTGTTGGGTGGTGGCCATTTCACCTGATCTCTGAGGGTGAATACAAATTAATCAGCTAAAAAAAAAATTCTAGAAAAAAATTGACGACACACCTTGCTCTTTTGCAGGTTGCGCCAGGAGGCAGCGTTGGTCAACGTCTGGAGCAGTAGCTGGAGCACGACAGGGTCAGGCAATGTCTGGAGCACGGTAGGGTCGGGCAACGTTAGGCTCTGGTTGTCGGACACGGATCAGTAGTTGGTCTGACGTCCACAACAATCTGGATTGTAGTCACCAAAAATAATCTCTGCCAATGCCTGGCCACCAACTTCACCAGGGTAGCCCGCTCAAATAATGCTGGAGATGTAAGGGTTATTTACTGCAAAGGACACATCCACTGGACCGCTAGAGAGGATGACAAGCACCACGGGTCTTTTGGCAGCATGAGACACTTGAATTTTTACACAACAATCTCCTCAGAGGACGAAGAGGACGTGGTAGCTGCAACAGAGAAAGTAATGACAGAATGGACCGAAGCAACAGTAACAACAATCTGGGCAGCTCACAATCGCTCAACCGTCTCGCAGGTCTCTACGCAGGTCGCGCACATCGTCACAACCACAACAGTCTGCAACGCGGACTCCTCCTCCAGCGCAAACTCACTTCTTCTGCGCGGGCTCGCTCCTTCTACAACGCGGACTCCTCACAGTCTGTGGCTCCTCTATTGACCCTCCAACAGCCACACCAACAGCAACAGGATCTGTGCAGGTATCTCAGCGCACTGATATCTGGGCGCACTACCTCAGTCTGAGCCAATGCTCCACGTCCTCTCACGCAGACAGCAATCCACGATCCAGCTGCAGTGGTCTGGTGTGGGCTCCTCACAACAGTGCGGGCTCACTTTACAAGCGTAGACTCTTTCCTCCACGCACAGGTATCGAACGCTCTGATACCAACTTAAATTAAAGACAGAGAGGCAAATGGAGCAGAGCACAGAAGGATCGCTCACTCAAAGGAATGGTGTAAACCAATTCACTTCACTAATGAAATCAGAATACAATATATAGGTGAGATGGTCACAACAAACCAAATCCTAGATCCATGAAGTGTGGATCTCAAACCTCTCCATGCTAAATATAAACAAAACACAACAACCCAATCCCTAGCAATATGCCTATCATTTCTACATTATTCCAACATAAAGCACTCAACTTGAAAATATAAATTCAATTCTGGAAAGCACGCAAGTTGAGCATACAAATAAACTGAAATAAAAAAGAACTTGAACATACACATAAACTAAACTAAATTTTCAATTCTCAAAAGCCAAAGAGAAAGTTTAATTAACATAACATTGGTGTTTGATTAATATTAAAAACAATACACATTTAAATAATTTAATTATAATGTCAAATAATAATGGCGAATCTACCGAACCACAAATATTGTACAAGTATGTTAATATTGAACAGCTATGTTATTTCTAATTTGTTTTTATTAAAAAAAATTCATAGCTCATAAAACCATCTAATACTCGGTGGCAAATCTCGCATGACATGCTTGCTTTCATTCCATTCCATCCAACCGCGAGCTGCTCAAATTTAAGTTCCCTTCTCTGTATATTCGCGGCCTTGCTACGGTTTATTCGAAGCAGTCAAAGGTCCCGAGAGAATTCACTTCAAGATAATTGTTCCGTCTAAGGCTCTATTCCATATGATCATCCCTTGTAATGGAATTGCGTCATCTGGCTCCTCTTTACTGATTAGTCGGTGTCTTTCTTTCATCGATGCATAGACTTTTTTTCATATTTAGGGAAATCTAACTATTTACTTTGTGTCTCACCGCATCAACGAATCTCTATTTACTCTCTGAAACTTCTGCAAATATTATCAACTCTCAGAGTGGATGCCGTAATTTCTGCAAATAAGAAAACGACTATGAATGAATATATTTTCCATACAAGTATGTACAAATCTCATACCTAAATGCATACTGATTCGACCAGGTTTGGAGACACCTGGTCTTCCATTACCGGAGTTTTTGTCTACGAAAATATGAAAAACCCCTCCAATAAGAAAATTTTGATCCTTCGCTGTATGGGAGATTCATACAAATATGTACAAATCTAATACCTAAATGCATACTTATTCGCCCAGGTTTGGAGACACCTGGTCTTCCATTACCAGCGTTTTTTTCCACGAAAATATGAAAAGCCCGTCCAATATGACACTTGTGATCCTTAGCTGTATGGGAGAGATGAACAAAGGTGGGGGAAATGAATAGGTAAAGGAAGGATGTAATGCATAGCTGCATACGAAGAGACAAAAGGCTACGTAACATAGGTAAATGTTAAAATTGAAAAGTAAATATTTGGATTTGTTAAATTATGTTTAGTGGCAATTATAAATCAGTTTAGTAATTTGTTAATCATTTTATGTAAAAGTGAAAAAGTAAATATGATAAATGGATGATTTCATAAATGTAAGGAAGTTAATTCTTGCAATTTCATTCATTGATTTGRGTGTAAGACAAAGAATATGTGAGCATCTTCAATCACTGGTCATCTGATCAAATTTTGTAATTAAAAGGTTAAGGTTGATTAACCCATCAATTTCAATAGGGGACTCCTACTAGCACCAGGCTGAGAATGCCAAAAGGTATCGGCTGAGATGCTGAAAGATATCCATGCTCGAAAATGAAACGCTCCATGCTCATGCAATAGGTGGGTCGGCCAGCCATCGAATATGAAACACACGGAGGAAGTTGAAGTAGTGCCCGTTAATAATTCAATCGTGGCAATTATATGGTGCTACACTAATTTCTTAATATGATGAGGTAAATGTTAAAAAGTAATCAGGTTAAAGGATGCATTCAAAAATACAAGGAAGTTTTGAAAAGTAAATCACATTCATTGATTTGGGAGGACGACTAAGAATATGCCATCATCTTCAATTGTTAACCATCACATTAGAATTTTAGATGAAAATATCATGCCTTTAAGATTTAATGACCCTAATTAATTTAAATATATAAAATCTTTAATATTTTTCCAAATTGAAGATAAAATTTTACCCTATGATACTATATTCTGTCCTTCAAAGTAAGTTAAAGATTGTACGAAATGAAGCCGGATAAGAGGTCTCGACAAAAGGGCACCATCCGGTAGAACGCCCAGCCGGCCCTCGGCCGCTCAGCGCTCAGTTCTGCCACTCCGCCGCCCAGCGCCCTGTTCCGCCCCTCCTCTCTTGTTTCAATTGCTTGGATCCCGCCCATCAAATTCAAAATTCAAAATTTGGAGCCGGAGGATAGAGGAGATCAGGTCGTGTACCCATTCCTCACCCCAAGGGATGGCCCATCATCGGAAGTCTGATGGACAAGAGAGTCGGTCTTGCTCACCGCAAGCTCGAATATATGGCTCGTCTTCATGGCGCCAAGAAGCTCATGGCCTCCACCCCCGCCGTTATTACATCGGATCTTGAAGTGGTCCGAGAGGTGCTGAACTCCCCTCATTTCGCCAACAGACCCCTCAAGCAATCTGCACAACAGTTGTTGTTTGGGCGGGCTATTGGCTTCGCACCCAATGAGGACTACTGGAGGCTGCTTAGAAGGATTTCTTCTGTGCATCTTTTAGCTGCGCGCAGAATCGCTTCCCACGAGCCTGGTCGCCAGGTTGATGCTCTTGGAATGCTGCTTGAAATCCAAAAGGAGTGTCAGTCTAAAGGTGTTGTTAGGGTTCCACGACACCTGCAAGGAGCTGCGCTGAACAATATCATGGGAAGCATCTTTGGAAGAAGGTTCGATATGTCGTGTACTTCTGAAAAGAGTTAAGAAGTGAAGAAGTTGAGGGGGATGGTGGATGAGGGGTTCCAGCTCTTGGGAGCGTTTAACTGGGCCGATCATCTACCATGGTTGTGACTGCTGGAACCTCATCGAATCCATCCTCGTTGCGCCTGCCTCGTGCTGCGTGTGACATATTTCGTTAGAAATATCATCGAAGAGCACCGTCGTGCAGAGCGTCGTAGGGAAATCGTTGATCAATCTAATTTTGTTGACGTTATGCTGTCGTTGCAAGGAGAAGATAAGCTCGATGAGGAGGATATGATCGTTGTTCTTTGGGTCGGCATTTTCACACTCTGATCACTGTATTTTACTTAACATTGAACCGAAATTAATGAATGAGGTTGTTTTGTTTTGGGGAGGGACATTAACTAAATTTGGGTCTTTGTGTATGCAGGAGATGATTTTTCGTGCCACAGACACGGCGGCTCTGCTGACAGAGTGGACCATGGCAGAACTGGTGCTGAATCCAGAAGCCCAAAAGAAATCTCAGGCAGAGTTGGATGCAGTAGTGGGGAGCGCCCGGAGCGTGAAGGATTTAAATATCCCTAAGCTGCCCTACCTCGAAGTTGTGGTAAAGGAGGCGTTGCGAATTCATCCGCCTGGACCTCACCTATCATGGGTCCGTCTCTCCACTGAAGATGTCAACAAAGCCGACGGAATATGTGTTCCGGCCGACACCACTGCCATGGTGAATATGTGATCGATTACTCACAACCCCAACATTTGGGAATAGCCTTATGAATTCCGTCAGGATAGGTTTGTGGTGTCGGAGGGCGGGGAAAACATGGATGTAAGGGTTAACGATCTGAGGCATGCGCCTTTCGGTGCTGGTCGTCGTGTATGCCCGGGTAAGGCTCTGGGCCTTGCCACTGTTAACCTGTGGGTGGCTAAGTTGCTCCATCATTTTCAATGGCTTCCTCATGCTGAACCTCCGGTTGATCTGTCTGAGGTCCTTAAGCTGTCATGCGAAATGTCTCATCCTCTTTGTTCTGTTCCCGTCATCCGGGTACCTTTCGTTAAATCTTTTGTCTAACTAATTGCAACGTGTGTTCTTTTTGGTATTATTACTAGGCACAAGGCAGTGCAGTTCAATGTTGCCTCTGCGTTTATGTATTTCGATTACCAGTAGTAGATTTTCTGACGCATCGTCATATGGGTCCTGTGACTCTTTGTCTTTGTTTGGTTATTGTGATCGAGAGGACGACGGCCGTTTTGGGTTTGAATCATTGTGAGAGGTTATCAATGTGAGCATATTTGTGACAATAAAGATGACCTACCACAGATATTTTGTATTGCTTCACAGATATTTTGCATTGCTTCTATTGGTTTTGATCTTTTAAAACAATCAACAATTTTATTTGTTGTAGCATACAATTAAATTAATAGTGTGTTACAATATTGACAATGGCAAATTTACTCTATGCACATCATTCTATTTTTTGTTCATTGTTTTAATGGTTTTGAAAGGAATTCTACACACTCACAACACTAAGACTTATCAACAGTTCAAGTGTGATATTTAGTCTCTTTGATTTTAGGTTCATGCAAATACATTTAAATTATAAATTTATACAGGTTTGAAAATACTACGGCTGGGTAGATTGGTGGGCCAGTTCAAACTACTTTTTGTAGTTACTCTTCAGATCAAAAAAGAATAAGTTAACAAACTGTTGCATGAAACTGCTAATATTAATCACCTTGTTATATAAGGTTAATATTGAATGTTGTGTTATATATAACATTAACATTGGATGTTGTGTTAGAGTGGGTATGAACTCTTTTATAAATTAATTTTATAAGTTAATTAATTGCCACATGAAAATGCTAATATTAATCATCTTACTATACATCTTTGAATGTTATGTAAAGATCATATTTGAACATGTAACCTCTCCAAACCAGAAGAGTATGTGCATATCTTATCAATTGTGCTATCCCATGAGACTGAAATAAGCTTTAAAGTTCAATGCCAAAACAAAACTAAAATCAAATAACAAAAATGAATACCTAATACCAAAGATGAAGCCCAAAAGAGACTCTCTATTGTGTGTCACTTTGCATGTCAAGATTAACCTAGATTAACTTATGACTGAATGTTGAATGGTTATGATGTAAGCCAAAAGTGGCTATCAATGACATGGAAGGTCAAGTTTAACTTATGAATGCCTAAAGTGGCTCTCCATGGCATGGTTAAATATTAATTTATAGAATAAATTTCATCATGGAATTATATATTTGGAATTTTGGTTTATTTTAAGGTTACTCCTTAAATGATAAGGAACAACAATACTCTTGCATATTGAATACAATTCATGATTTGGCTGTAATATGTAATATGAATAATAAGTGGTTGCCAACTATGTTTTCAAAGTACAGAATTGAAGGTATTCTCCATCAAATTTGCAGATAAGTAAGTGTAATAAAATTATAATTATCATCATCTTATTACAATAAAGGTTAACATAATCAACTAACTAAATCACACAACTAATGTGCTCCAACCATAACACAACACCTAAGAATATTACCTTCTTCATTAAGTATAAGAAAAATAAACATAATACTACTTTTATTAAGCACTAGAAAAATAAACATAATGCATGAAATCAACACTTAGACTATATATAATAAGTATAAAAAAAGAAAACATATTACTACCTTTATTAAACACAACAAAAATAAGCATAATGCATCAAATAAGCACTTAGATTATATATAACATTTAATCCCTTTGTATGGTAAATTAATGGTAAATTAATTGGATTGATTAAGTTAAAATCCCATGTGAGGATCACATGGTCTCACATGGTTTAATGGCATTATTAAAATATTCTATTTTAATTTACTGCTAAAAGTTATCAAATAAGCACTTAGACTATATATAACATTTAATCCATTTGTATGGTAGATTAATTGGATTGGTTAAGTCAAAATCCCATGTGAGAATCACATAGTTTAATGGCATTATTAAAATGTTTTATTTTAATTTAGTGATAAAAGTTATGAAATAAACACTTAGATTATATATAATATTTAATCCATTTATATGGTAGATTAATTGGATTGATTAAGTCAAAATCTCATGTGAGGATCACATGGTTTAATAACATTATTAAAATATTCTATTTTAACTTAGTACTAAAAGTTATAACATGTATGAGAAAATTTATAGGGATGTCGAAATAATTTTCATAATTTTGTTAGAGTTGGATTTCACTGAAACACCCTCCTATATGGATATTCTAGTTAGTTTTTCCATGAAGCGATTCCCAACATTCATTCATAAGCTTTTTCAATAAAGGGGCATCCCATCCCATCAATAGACTTGCATACCAACAAAACACTTATAATGATGTAGATGGTCGCTTCTAACCTTAATCTTATTTTCATTTGTTTTGAGGCAAGGACATTGTTGATTTTGGAGATAACATTACAATACCAAATTTACAACATATGTCAATATCTTCATAGTCAATAGCCAACAAAGCACATATCAATATTTTTTACGGAAGATAAAGTGGATGTCCGTCCCCTTGATAGTCTTAGTAGTCTTAAAGGAAACAAATTCAAATTGATGTGAATGAATTTTAGAAAACTAATGAGCTAACTTCCACGACAAAAACGTTTAGGAGAACAAAAAAAATTTATAGTTGACCAAGGGACTTCAAATCTTTTCAATTGTCTTTACCAAGGATAAGGTATATTTTTAAATAGTCGAATACTTAATGTTAAATTCACTATTTGGCTCATGTAAGAAATTGGCCTTTGGAAGCCTTCATCATCACGGTACATAAGAATAACTAAAATAACATTTTTTGTAGCATTATTATAGATGCTAAAATAGTTTTTATGGAGTTTTTAAATAAAATCCATGTTATTGCTTATTATTATATGTTGGAGGCACTAATGGTATATGCTACAGATAATGTTTTGGTGTTCAAACTCTTTATCTACAGATTTCCTACTTGTTATGTAATTCAAGATGGCCACTAAAATTCATATTTGTCGTCCAATACTATAGTATGGAATACTTTATGTTATGATAGCTCATCACCTCTTTGTGAAAGATGTGTGTTGTATAAACTAGCACAGCCGTGAGTACTCACGGCTGGTGAATGCCGAAAGGCTTAACGTTGGGTGGCATTTAAAACGCGGGCAAAACCTGGCATGGAATTGAAAAGCGGAAGCGGAATCGTGGGTAGAGGAAGCAGAATCGTGAGTAGAGGAAGCCATAAGCATCCGCCCTGGTTAAAAAATGACGGCTCACTACAAAACGTTTTAATTTGCATCCAATTCCACACCAATGAAACGGCAGCAGTTCACATCCACACGGCCATACGCATCTGTCCAGTTTATTAATCACTGTTGTTATTTTTTAATCACTGAACGTGGCAATCTGGTGATGAGCAAGTAATTTTTTTATTTTATTTAGTAAATGTGAAAAAGTAATCACATAAACGGACGTCTTTATAAATGAGCGGAAGTTAATTTATCAAAATCTCATCCATTGATTAGAGAGGACGACGAAGAATATGCCAGCATCTTCAATTGCCAACCCTAGGATTGAAATTTATGATTAAAAGGTGATTAATTCTGCCCATTGTCAATAGGTATACGCCTTTCGGCGTAATTATTCACAGTTGTTCAAATTATTTTAAAGAATGAGTTGGCGTTTCAAAATATTTGCCAAATATTCTTTTCAAAACCCCACAATCCAAAATCAAAGGGATTGAGAGCATGCCTCTCACCACATGGAATAATAAGCATATCAGGTGAAGTATAGAACTCAATTAAATTGGCCACGTGTCAAAGCACTCATGATGGTGAGAAACATTATATTGTAAATATGTAGGAAATACGTTGAAGAAAGCCATGAATTTCCTAGGATCTCTTCCAAGGAATCCTGGAGCTCATTTTGTATTTAATTAAAACTTTGTGGCTTAGGGTAGGTTATTCGAAAGATATAGAATTTTTTTCTCTCAATTGGAACATCATAATTATGAATTTTTAGATAATGTAAGGTTATAATTTTTGTTTCAAATTGCGTGTTTTGTTATGAATAGTGAACTTCATTTTGAGAGATTCAACACCTTGCTTGTTTCGGAAAAAGGGTCTTTTTTAAATTTGCATTTAGTGGTTGAATCCTCTTCTATTTATTGATTATCATAATTGTTATTTATCTTCTTAATATATGTAGTTTTTTTTCAAAGTTTTGTTGTATAATATTTATTAGTTTTATTTCCTTTTTTAGCTACATTTGTTTATGAATTCATGGATTCTCCAATTGCATATATTCCATGGCTGAAGAATTTATTGTGCATTCATTTTGTAGTTACTTGTAGAGTTTTCTTCCAACATGCCATGGTCATGTGGTTGGTTGATAAATCAATGTGTTGGTTTGAATAACACACTATATAGTAGATCTCCTTCTTTCCATAGAATAGATTTCATACATTGAGTGGTGTGTGATTCCTCTTGTAACTTGTCATAAACAGGTGGTTGGCTAAGAAATAAATTACTTTCTTTCATTAGATTATATTTACTTTATACAAGTGTGTTATTATCTCTTTAGTAGATAATTGTATTAATATTCATAAATTAAGAGAGGAAATTTTAGTAGTATTTGAATTCTTTATGTTTCCATATGTGCACAAAACCTCTCAATCTTACACTCTATGGTTTATAATTTAAGTATAAGTTAATGGATTTAGTAGCTCATAAATTGTAGTAATTCTTTGGCTCACCACTTTTTGACATTGTTGTTAGAGAGGTACTAAAACCACACAAGGTGAAAATGCCTTTGATATTAGGGTGAAAATTCTAGTTATGTTTTCCCTTTACAATGAGTATTACTACATAAAGTTTGCCATGAATGAATGAGATATTATTCCTTTTATATGCATAACAATGAATGAATGAGATATGATAACAATTTTAAGTATTTAGACACTAGGGATGATTCTCACAAACCAAGCCATGGTATAAGGTAAAAAGATAAATTCATAAGCCATAACATTTGTCTTTGGGGTTCATGGGTGTGCATTGGATATTGAGCATGTTACCCTCTCCCATCTAGCTAACCCATTGTAACCTTTTAATTGATAGGATAATGGTCACTAATGGGATGCATGGGTAGGTGCATAGGTTAAGTTCCACTTAAAAATTGCATCACTTAAATGTTAGGTGTGTGATAGATATGTTGCTTATGTGTGTGGGTAAGTGGGCTACGTGTATGCACAACTGCATAGATTATATGGATTTCTTATATATGTTAGGTACACTATTTATAATGTCTCAGAGTGCATAATTGATTTGTTTCTTATATGTGTGGTTTAGTTGCATCATTTATGTGAGTTAGATGTATTTCTTATGTGCATGAGTTGGCTTCCTAGATTAGGTGCACTAGTTATATGCATGAATTTGATGCATCACTTATGCACATGAGTTAAGTACATCATATATGTGTGTGAATTAGGTGTGTAACTTATGTGAGCGAGTGCATCACTTATGTGTTTTCCTTATGTGCATGGGTTGGGTGTGGTGTTGATGTGAGTTATGTGTGCCACTTATATGCATGAGCTAGGTGCATAGGTTAGGTGTTCCCTGTATGTTTGTTAGTTCAATGGGTGTAGGGTTGTAGGCATGTGCATTATGTTTCTATATTCCAAGTCACTTCATTTCTTCAATTTAGCATTTTTCTTGACACTAGTGCTACAAGGAGCTTTCCTATGATGTGAGTTGCATGGGCATATATATACATTTTTATGGCCATGTTTGGGGTTAGTGTTTTAGGGAGTTAGGGTTTAATGGTTGTGGGTTAGGGGATGTAGATCATAACCTATTTCATATCCATAACCCACTAGCACCTAGCACTTGAACTTCTCTAACCACTAACCCATTGACCCTTAAGATAATCTAATTGGCCTAACCTACATACCTAATCTACATACATAGCCCATGCACCAAAATCACACATTAACTTAGTGACATAACCTATTTAATATCCCTAACCCACTAGCACTTAGCAATTGAAATTCCCTAACCACTAACCCATTGACTCTTAAGCTAATCTAATTGGGTTAACCTACATAACTAATCTACATACACAGATCGTGCACCAAACTCACACATTAACTCACTGACATAACTTATTTAATATCCCTTACCCACTAGCACCTAGCACCTGAACTTCCCTAACCACTAACCCAATGACTCTTAAGCTAATCTAATTGGCCTAACATACACACCTAATATACATACATAGACCATGGACCAGACTCACACATTAACTCACTGACATAACCTATTTAATATCCCTAACCCACTAGCACCTAGCACTTGAGCTTCCCTAACCACTAACTCATTGACCCTTAAGCTAATCTAATTTGCCTAACCTACACAGATAATCTACATACATAGCCCATGCACCAAACTCACACATTAACTCACTGACATAACTAAGTCACAAATATTGTATACCTCAATTTTAAAATATTAGTAGATGATAAAATTCTACCTTAATAGATCTTAATTTTGTAACTTACATTTATGCTACATTTAATACTATAAATGCATAGTACTTTGATGTAGAGAGTGGGAACTAGACATAAGTGTAGTATTTTAGTGAATTAGTAGTGTCAACCCATTGATATATTAGGGATACATTCAACCATCAAAACTTGTAGTCAACCATGTTTAATCATACTCATAGGATAATAAATTATTCTTTGTATTCAAGTGTAACATCCCCGACCATCACTCCCATTGTCGAGCAACACTACTACGTGGAAACATTCTCATACTTATATATATAACATGCATTAAATCAAATTAACACACTTAACTAAACAATACAAAGTAACCAGAGGGTTACTACTATCATACTAAAATAATGGAATTAACATTAACTTATGACTGCAATGGAATACATGATAATATTGCAAGCGTCATAGACATGCATTTTAATTGAAATTAGAAACATAATGATAATTAAACTGCAGTAACTCCACCAACTACGTGCAGACCTCCCACGAACCTCCCAGCCATAGACCACGTTGTTCATAATGCTCAGCAGTGGGTCACCCTCAAGCTGGGACTAAGCTCCACCTAGGGCAAGGGAATCCTAGACTAGACTGAGGTTAGAGGACACTGCACAAAGCAACTGGAAGGATTCTCTCCAGGAGCCTTCTTACGCCCACTACTCACAAACTCTCACTCCCCACTTGCCTATTCCACCCGGGAGTATACACCTTCACAAGCACAGTCCATCAGTGCTTCACCTCCCTCTATGGGTCTCGACAATAGGCCAGATCATGAATTCTCAGAGCTGTGTAGCTGGTGCTAGACTCTATCTAGGAGAAAACCACTTCCCAACAAACTGTCTCACCTGGAGAGAGCTTCTCATAGGCCTGACAACTTGCCTCTTCTACCACGGGCTTGAAAACTCGCTTCTTGAGCACACTCCTCGACTCGGCTCCAGCCAGGTGGGAACAACAACAATTGTTCACCACTCATTTGCACAGGGATGACAGTAGCAACAACAGATAGGAATGGCACCGCAGGCGACAACAACCCACACTGAAACACGACACAACTAAGGCAATTACTCAAGTGTTGGGTTCCTCATAAGACACAAAATGACTCACGAAGTAGTTGTTTCTGGATGCATGACTATTGAGAGTTCAATCAGGTTACACAACGGATCAGTCCACGGGTTTTTCCCATTGGTTTTCAAGGTGCGTGACCAAGAACACAATGCAGATGCAGACGTAGAGGCAAAACGGGTTCAGACGCACAAGATCCTAGCGAAATCAGGTGGAGGATGACAGAATAGGAAGCGAACCCAACAATGTTGGCTTTCCCAACTATAACTACATGCGCCCAAGTTGACACTTGTCTTCCTGGAGCCGCATGAGTTCCACTTAGCACACATTCCCTTTACAGGAACTTAGGAAAACACTCAACATGTCCACCTTATCCTTCAGGAAATAATAATAAATTATTATCCCCTTTAGAGGTAACCCCCCTATCTTAGTCCCTAAGCTCACACACTTAGCCTCCTCCCTTACCCAACCTTGTGGAAGCTTAGTCCCCCATCACTCTTTCTTCGTGGTCAGTCTGTACGCAACGATGTTTATATTTTATTAATGATCTAGATAATTACATATACAAAAATCAGGCTCCTGGCCTTTAACACCTAGGGTCTCCGGCCTAGTGAACACATAAGCCCACGAGCTTATCAACACTTGGCTCACCAGCCTATAAACATGATTACAATTCATAATATCAGTGGGGTTGGTCGTTGGGGATATTACATAAAAAATTAGGTGTCATGGGATTGAGTGTGTGGTTAGGTGTGTAATTATGTATCTTCACCTAAATATTTGGTAATGCACAAGTTGTCTTTGAGGGATTCTGAGTTAAGCGGTTAGTGTGTTATGGATCTTGAGGGTTTGAAGGTAATGTGTTTATGGGTTTGTGTCTTAAGGGTTAGTAGGTTATGGTTCATAGTAGTTAGGTCACTACAAATTGGTGGTTATAAGCTAGGTGCATAAGTGTGTTAGTGTGTGAATTAAGGGATATTGGATTATGGTTAAAGGGTTAATGGGTATAATACAAAATACTAAATTCCACAAGAGCATTTCTAGGAAATTATGTACACCAATAAAAATGCAATCACCTATAAAAAGTGAGGTACACTTAAACTTGAACGGCCTCAACCCCCTTCTCTCTATATAAATAAAATGCTATCAATATCTCAATTCTCCAGACTTATCAATCCCTGTCTTTTAATCAATATCTCAATTCCTTAGACTTATGAATCCCCAGTCTTGTTTCAATCATGAATTGGAACTTTCAAGATCCAAACTACAAACTTTGTTGTGTATATGCTTTCATTCTTGATTTTCATAAGTAAAACTAGAACCATCATATATCCAATATTATTAAGATATGTTTTGTGTGTAGTTAAAAGTTTGTGAACCAGAAATAAAACAGAAGACAAAATATATCATAACGATTAATAGATAGCATTGAATAAGCCACTACTCTAACTAGTGGCAATTACAACCCTTTAAGCGTATTGCAATACTTCACAATAGACACAACAGTGAGTTGTACTCCAACACTCTATTTATTGAATCTTTAAGCAAGAATACAACTAACAATCACAAATATAAAGTGTCCTTTTCCAAAGCTCTGCTAATATTTATGCCATGAGAGATTACCAGCCAATAATATAAAAATACTACCTATGCATAACTGGACAGTTTCAAGCAAGAGCATACTGTAAACATAACATGCATAGGTCCTCTCAGAATTTGGATTTGAAAGATATGCCATCAAACAGAGGGGCTCTACTTTGTAAGTAGAGCATGCATACATTTATTCAGAAAAATTATGTACATAATAACAACTTGTATCATAGCTACCAAAACTAGCTCTACAGGCAGAAGGCTGTCCTGGGTTCTTGTGAGGAGTAAGTTACCAGTTCGAGCCAAATTGGCAGTAGCGAGTGAGTCGGCTTGTTGCTTGTAATATTCTCTCGAAGGTAACATTCCACTGCCATAACGGAAAAAACAAAACAATAACCTGCAACAACAATAACGAAAATAATCAATATGCATTCTGAAGAATATAAAACAAAAGGAGTTACGTGCCCAGTGAAAAATCACACCCATAAATTTCAGATTCAGAAAATACGAAAAATCTGTTTTAAAATCTGCAGCTATAACTGAGAAGACAGATAAAAAAACTCATAAAAAAATCTGGAAATCACTGTCACAGATTTAAATTCAAAATAGTAAAAGAAAGAGGGTACAAA